>LOEQ01003919.1:74155-84590 GCA_001685075.1 Bramus lutescens
ACAGACAGACAGACAGACAGATAGATAGATAGATAGATAGATAGATAGATATGCTGATAAGGACTACAAGGAGAAAAAGAGAATCCTTACATATTATTGATAGGAACATCAACTATTCAGCTACTATGAAAATGGAAAAATAAATAATAAAGCATACTACTGTTTTATCCAGCTATCTTTCCCCTGGGTGCATTGTGAAAGAACTAAAGTCAGTGTACAGCAGAGATAGCTGAACATCCATGTTTATCATGGCACCGTTCACAATATCCAAGATAAGGAATCATCCTAGAAGCCTACCAAGAGATGAATGGTTAATGAAAATATGGCATAGATACAAAATAGAGCCATTCAGCCAAGAATGAAACCCTATTGTTTGCAGGAAAATGGAAAGAACTGGAAGGTTTGCTAAACAAAATAAGCAGACTCAGAAGGAATCACATGTCTTATATCAGGTTTTTAATGACCTGAAAATAGAAGAGGCACTAAGCAACACATGATACTCACATGCATGAAAATATCACAGCGATTCCCATTAAGTCTTACAATCAGTATGCATTAAATATGTAATTTGGAAGAGATGCACAAATCCATAAGTAAAACTTTGGACAATTAAGGTTTCTGACATCCAGCAAGGATAACTAGTTGGATGTGTGCAAAATCTTCTTGTGATGAAACATACCCAAACTCAAGTGCAAAGCCTGAGCAATTGTCAAACTATGTGCTGCTCAAAATAGCATTGTGAGGGACTGGCAAGATGGTGCCATGTGTCAAGGTGACCTAACATTCTGAGTTAACAATCTTCAGGACCTACACGAGGGAAGGAGAGAATTGACTCCTGCAAGATGTCTTCTGACCTACAGGCAGACACTTATACACATCCAGAGAGAGAGACAGACAGACAGACAGACAGACAGACAGACAGACAGACGGATAAGCAAGCAGGCAGAGTCAGAGAATCTTTTAAAAGGGAGAGAGTCCCCCATACTCTCAAAAACAATTAGTCTTGTGATGGGAGAGGGTAGATCGGAACGCCTAACTCTTTCTGGGACTCGACAAGATTTAACCAAAGCAAGCAGGTGGCTGAAGCAGGGTATTCTAGAAGGTATTGGGGTGCAGCAAGAGAGCGAGTGGTGGGATAAAACCCAGAACAGACAGATTTTAGAACTGGAAGAGAAATAGAGAGCTGTGAGGCCCTGTGCTTGGTGGCGTGATAGGGAAAGTGAGTGCCTTAGGCGTCCATCACAAGGAGGGTCCACCTCAGGGGATCTTTAAGGTAAATTCAAGTGCAAACACCCCACCCTGCAAGCCTTTGCACCCTTGAGCCCTCTGCCTCTGACTTTGCCACCTGGTGCCAGTGTTCTAACAAGAACCTGTCTCCAGGGTGAAGTTTTCCAGTCTGGCCAGGCTGCCTGAGGTCATAGGCTCCTGAATTTTTACATCTCCCAATTCCCGTGGCCTCTTCTCTTCATGACTCAATGGGTCACCACTCCTGAGGGACAGCGTAGGTTCTGGAAACTGATTACAACTTGAACACAAATTTGTAGGTCCTTCTGCACAATGGGGAAAGCAGTCTGGGATATAAAGAGAGACGGGGAGGACTTTTGTTTAATGTCGAAGGTCCAGCCTTGGAGGACAGGCAATTGCCACAGCTACTTTCACTCAAAAGTGCTCTCACCTCATTTGGACCCACAGAATAAGCAAACCCAGGATGTGCCATGGTAATTTGAGAACTGTTTGTTTCAAGGCTCGAGGACATAGCTTCATAGTTAGTGTTTGCCTAGCATACCTGGAGCCTTGGACTTGAGCCATGACACCATGTAAACTGAGTATGATGGTGTATGCTTAAAATCCCAGCACTTGGGAGGTAGAAGTAGGAGGATCAGGAGTCCAAGGTCATACTTGACTACACATCAAGTCCAAGGCCAGCCTGGGTTACCTGAGACTCTGTCAAAAACTAAAAGAAACAAACAAAAACACTGTTAGTTCTAATCCATATGATTTCTCTTCAAAACTGAAGGTACACAGAGTAACTAAGGTGTCTTCCTGCAGGCTTTCCCATGAGCTAGTTCAGACTCCCCAAAGCATCTGAACGTGTCTGTCATGATCTGAAGTTACCATCTCCTAGGGTTCCAGGAGCAGCAGAATCTTGAAGACAGACCATACAGTGAGCTCACTTCCATGCAAGAGTAGTCATTTCAAGGGAAACAAATTGTTTCATCGAGTGACAAGGGACTCTTCAAACCTCTTTGCAGAGGCAGAGCTACTGATGAAGCAGACTAAAGCTCTTGATCTAGACTGCTGGTCCCCTATGTCCATCTTCTTCCCCTGTGAACCTAAAGCTCATGTCAGTGCCTACAAATTTTTGATTGAGATGCTTAATCATGTTCTCTTCTCAACAGAGCTATACTGATTAAAGTCCTGTATCACTTTTAGCCTCATCTGGGACAAGTAGCCTAACATGACATGTGACACCCACAGACTTGGGACTCCTTTCCAGAGAACAGCTGTGTAGATTCCTATGGGAAGCAGAGACAGAGATAGCTGGTGCCACCATATTGACCTCTACCCTCCCTTAGCACAAATCCTCTTGGTTCAGTCCCCTCCTCCATGCTCAACGGCTCAGGTGTCTAGCGGGTACTCTCCCCACACCTGTGGGTGTGCTGACAGATGTTCTCTGACATGAGGACCCATCCTAGAGCAGTCCACAAGGCCAGCCAGTGGGAAAGGCTCATGAGCAGCTCCTCTGATTCTGTATCTCCCGGTCTGCACACACACAGCCCATAGTGTGAACAGAGCTGTGGTAACCATCACCCCTACCCTACCAGCCTGGCAAAGAGGCAGGCTCAGCCTCCACACTTGCCTGTCTGGTCTGACCTGCTAGACTACGTGAGAGAAAGAATACAGCTTGCAGCAGCTGTGACTCTCTTCCTCACACACTGTAGACTCCAAAACTACAAGCCCAGGAAGAAGATTCAGGGTCTCAACAGCAACTTTTGACTTTTAAAGTTATTTTTCTCTATTTCACTGACTATTTTTTGCCTCATAACTTTGATCATACTTATTTGTTAATTTTTTACTTTGGATCTTTTCACAGATTGTCATATTTGATCTTATTCCATTGCTGTATCTGCTTTGAAACTATTCTATATTATCTCTGCCACATTTTTTCCCACAGCAGTTGGTGCTGTAATGTTGTTGGTTTCTGGATTGTTTCATTATATTTGCTTATTTGTGTTATAGAAGTCTGTTCTCTTTTCCCACCTTGCGGGATCAGACCTAGGTCATCCGGCTTGAGGGCAACCTTGTCATCTCGTCAGCCCATAACATTGTTGCTTTTCCCAGTTTCTCCTTCCCAGACAGTGCTGGAGATTGGACCCATAGAATGAGAGCCTCGACACTGAATACCTCAGCTGAGACCTCAGTTGAGAGGAAGTGCATCTTACTCCATCCACAGCTTAGTCCTGAGGGGCAGACTTCAAGGTTTAAGGTAGGACAAAGGCTGGAAAGATGACCACCTGAGTCAGAGCACTTTCTCTGCAAACACGAACACTTGAGTGCAGACCCTCAGCATCCACCCTAAAAGCCAGACACACTATGCAAACACTTTTACCCCCAGCACCGTGGGGATCGGCGACAGGAGGATCACTGTGGCTTCTGGGTGGCTAGTCTAGCTTCAGGTTCACTGAGAGACTCTGTCTTAAGGGAATTAGATGGAGGGTTGAGGGAGCAGGACATCTGGCATCCTTTCTGCCTATGCACTTGTATGCATGGGTATACACACATATCACATATGCACATTACACACACACACACACATGCACTCAAAGAAAAAGAGAAATGGACAAACATTCCTAGGGAATGTCCTGCCCAGGTTGGCACAGCTGGGGCAGGAGATGGGGCAGACTGAAGACCTACTGTTAGACATGCACTCATATATAACAGCAGAAAGAAATAACAATTGTTGTAGAAGTGGCTGTATTATCAAAATCGCTAGCTACCTCCTATATCTTGAAACCATGCAAGAAAAACCTTCTGTAAGTTGAGTTTTGTTTCTGGCCAAAATAAATCAGAATTACACATCCTCCAAGGCTCACTACAATTTTTAATTTTTCATGACGTCTTTCCTAATTACTATCGTCCCTCTGGAGCCCTCTTAATTTCTATAATTGTCTGCCTCACTGATTCATTAATTAATAACTATCTATTGAACAAATTCTATACACATGGTCCAGTGCTGGAGCGGGGAGGGATGAGACAGGAACTCTGATTCCGGGGCTCCAAACATGGAGAAAACCATAGAAATCTCCAAGGACAACTGAATCAGATACACAGAGAGAGTGCCTCCTGAACCCCGAATAAGAAGGCAATTCTGGGAACACTCTTTGTTCCCTGAAAGTCAACTAGCTCTAAAGACATATAGGCTTCTATAGTTCTCAGTAAAATTAAATTCCTCTGTAGAATGAAGCAATAGGGGGCAAGAAGAATAGCTCCATAGCTAAAGGTGCTTGCTGCCAAACCTGATGACCTGAGTTTGACTCCCAGAGCCCACTGCCACAAGGTACTCTCTGACCTCTTCATACGTACTGCATGGCCTTCACACACACACACACAGAGAGAGAGAGAGAGAGAGAGAGAGAGAGAGAGAGAAATGTTTGAGAACATTTAAATAAAATAGGGAGGGACATTGTGAAAAGTAAAATGCCATGTGTAAACAATCTCCACAGGAGTGAAGTGTGGGGTTAAAGAGGGAGAAGATGGCCAATGCTTCCATTGGAAAGCCGCAGACAGTGAGTCTGAGCACTTAGGAGCAACCAGAAGTCAGTGTGGCCTTGACAGCAGAAGCATGTGGAATGCTAAGGTAAATGGCTATTCCACAGGAACAGGCTGAATGAAGGGGGCAGTGTGGCTGGTCAAGAACATTTGCTGTACTGAGATCCTGAAGTCATGACCTAAAGCACTGATTATAGATGAAGCATAGAGCAAACTAAGAGGGTCTTTAAAAAAGGGTGGCCACAGGGGAGAATAGGAGACAAGAAAGGAAGGGAGATACCAAGACTCCAGGCCCAGATGGTGAAGAGTCTGGCTCCAGTGGGTCAGGTGCACCAACAAGTGGAGCCAGCAGGACAGAAGAGGGTAAAGCCCCACAGTGGAGAAGTGAGGTCAGCCCCGTAGAGCTGTGTTTAAGACAGGAAGCTCATGCTCTACTCATTCTTTTTATTGCTCTGGTAAAGCACCCTGACCAAAAGCAGCTTGGGGAGACGGGGGTTTATTTGGCTTCATTTCCAGGTCACAAACCATCACTGAGGAAGAGTCAGAGCTGGAGACAGACGAGAACCATGGAGGCCCCTGCTTGCTGGGATGCTGCTCGCCTACTCACTGCCTTGGGACGATACCACCTACAGGACTGTGTCCTCCTACATCAATTAATAATCAAGACAGCCTCCCACAGACGCCCATGTAGGTCACTCTGATGTTGACAGTTCCTCAGCTGAAGCTTCTCTCAGGTGAGTGACTCTAGGCTGCCTCAAGATGACAGTTACAACCTGACAAACCCAAGAGGAGATGCTTTGTATCTGGGACTCAGTGGCCTAGGCAGGCCTGCATGTTTTCTCTCCTCAGCTTCACTCTGTGCACTTCTTCCTTGTATTCTTTCAGTCTGTTAGTGGGGAAAGGGTGTGGCAAATTAAGCAAGTAAATCTTCTTCCACGTGAGTCCTCGATTCCACCCAGGCATGGGTCTAGCTCTATAACCTTACACAAGTTACCTCGACTCACCCAGTCTAAAGTTTCTTCTGTACAACAGGTGAGACAGTAGTAGCGGCGTAACAGGAGCCATGAGGTTTGAAGTACGTGGACAGGGTTCGATGGTGCTGCTGCCACTGCCCATTCAAATCAGCAAGCGTTCCAAGGCGACGGGAGAAGGGAGTCCAGGGAACCAGCTGAAATCATACAATCTCTCAAACTATTTTACCATGGGAAAGGGTTGGGGGACAAATACTTTCAGGTGTTTGCGTGTGCCAGACACCCTACTATCTGCCTAGTTGACTCTATAATGTCCCTACAAGGTAGCTATTATTTCCACTTCATAGACTGGGAAATTAGAGAGGAGACAGGCTAAGGAGTTTGTCTAAAATTTAATAGCCGATGGCTAGTATATATTCTTATATATTTGAAGATTCTGGAATGTATTTTAAGTTGCAATTGTCTCATTTCATATAGCCCCACACTATTTTAAAACTTGGGCAGATATCTATTATTCTTGTAATCAGCAGGGGTGGTAGGGAAGGTAGGCAGTCCTATGGTGTTATCTAAAAATAAAGGCCTTTGGGGCTTCCCGGTAGAGAAGCCAGGCTCTGCTGCAATGTTGCCCAGAGCCAGTGGGAGAAAGGTAAGCAGTGAAGAGTGGCGAGAGCTCAAGCAATAGAGAAAAGACAAGAAAGGAAGATGGGTAAGCGTGTAACGCATTTGAAAGTGATTTCCATCTAAGCTTGCTAAAATAATACAAAACATTTCATGCTTAAAGGGATAAACTTCCTTAACCTGACACATACTCTTAATCCCTAGATAAGATGCCTCTGTCCCTGCAGAATGGACCCAGCTTCCTCCTACATCTACCCCTAAGGCTCTGGGCAAGGCACACAGTGTTACATTCTGTGATGGAGCTCTAAACAACAAGTCCAAAACAGCGGGAGACTCCAGAGTCCATAGCACCAGGGTGGAAAGCCTGTTCTTATGAATCAAATGCTGAACACTGGGGGGAGGGGGCATATCCCTGAGGTGGGGGGGAAATCTCCTTGACAAAGGGTAGCCTGAACAGAAACCTTCTTTTTAGGGACGCCTCTCAGGGTTCAGTATTGTATGGTGTGAATATTCAAAGGCTGATACTAATAGCACACCCACATGTTCAGAATGCCATGGAAAGGAATCTTTTTTTATTTTTTAATTTTATGTATGGTGTGTGTGTGTGTATACAGGTGTGTGTGCGCGTGCACGCACACACAGGTATACTACTGTGCACAGGTGGTTCAGTCCTCCCATCACTTGGTTAGGCTTTGTTTTCACTGCCTGAGTCATCTCATCCTCCTAGAGAATGTCTTCCTCGGGCATGGAGAGAACGTTTGCTTGTCTAGCATCCAGAGGGAAATAGGGTGGACTATTGTCCAGGTTTGTTTCCCTTTAAAGACCCAAAGGAAAGATCATCAACAAACAATAAACAAACAAATAAATAAATAGAGAGGGAAAGTCCACAAATGCCTGTATTTGGGATAGTCCTTTACAAAGAATTTTTTTTCGATTTTTCACATGTGTGAGTGTCATGTGCATGTGTATGTATGTATCTTGTGCTTGTATGTTGGTGCACATGCACCAGGGGTTCCAAGGTTGATGTCTGAAGCCTTTGCCCATTGCTCTTCCACCTTATTCATTGAGGCAGAGTCTCTCCTCCTAACCCAGAACTCACTGATAAAGCTGGTTCTTCAGTCAGTTTGCATTAGACACCCCCTGTACTCTGCCATCCAAGGCTGGAATCACAGGCAGGCTGACAACCCCACCTAGCAGTTACATAAGTTTCTGGGATCCAAATTCTGGTTTTCATACTTTTGGGATAAATTATTAAACCATTGAATCACCTCCCCAGGCCCCTAAAGAATTTTTTATTCTGACAGGTGTTTGAAAAAGCACTCTAAGTCAAATGATTAATTGCTCAACATTCACTGCTTTTTCTGGGCACACAAAATAAAGAAAAATGTGGGATCTATTATCAAAGAGTTATAGTTGATGTAATACAGTGTGCTACAGAGTGTACATTGTAATAGATAACAAATTCTATCTATACACAGACATGCTTTACAGTGAGATGAAAGAATTAGCCTGATAATTCTTCCATAGGCTTCAAGGACCTAGGAAGCCAAAGAGAACTCCCGAGAGATGCCTGAGGCTGAAGCTTCCTAGCAAATCAGTGATCAATTTAGCATTCATTTGCCTCCTGCTGCCCAGAGTCCTCTGGAGAGTCAAGAAATTAGTTCTGCTATTCCTAACTTTGCATCAAGAAGCCTGCTTGCTATTCTTAGCTTTCCAACAAAGTCTGGTGGGAAAACTGCGGAAATTCTGAGCATTAAGAACAGATTGAGCAATTAAAAAAAACAGATTAAAGCATTTTTTTTGTAGAAGTTGAGCACATTTTTTTAAGCGAAAATTTTAAGATCAAAAGGGAGGTGCAAGTAGGTTTTTGCCTCCAACAGGAACTTGGTACGATTTGGTAGAGGAATGAATTCCACCCCACCTCTCTCTGGACTTCTACAGCTTATGTGAAGAGGTAGGGGTGGAGGAGACACGAGTCATTTCCATATTACCCTCGATCAATATCTTCCATGCAGTGTCACCGCCACCCAAGAGAGCTGACAAAGACACAGACCTCGGAGTTATCACACACTGACTAACAATATCACAGCTCAACCTTGATCCACATTTCCACATGCTGAAAACTTGGTTGCTCCCAAGTACATTTGTGTTGGTCTTGAAGACTCCTCCTGCATTATCTCAGGGGATTGACCAAGCTTCCTCACCTGATTATGACCCAGATCGTAAGGGTTAGATTGTTGTCCTTGAAAATGCTGCCAAGTTCAGAAGCCATAAGTGGTCTGACACTATAACCCCATAGGTCCTGCGAGTCCTGCGAGTCCTGCTCTAGCTGCTAGGATGTCTAGGGTGTCTGCATGGCTGCTGATTGCCCCTGGGCTTTCTGACTCCGGTTTCCCCATCTCTCTTGCTGCTTTTCAGACAGTTAGGAAACAGTTGTCCTCACTCGACCCAAATCAAACAAAACAAAAATGTAAGAGGCTCCATACTTCTGGGTGACTTCTTAGTTATCTTCTTTGCCTTTCAATAAAGGGCTGATGTGTTCCCTTATCAGCTGCCCCATGTAGATTACCCAACGGACAGTCATCTATTGTCTGTGTGTGTCTGATAAATTGTACTTCTTTCTGGGGATATGGCCAAAGTTAATGGCTTCAAGGGCAGATTCTGCAAAACAATGACACACGCCTTGCAAAACTATACCTTGCTATTACAGCTCCTGGAAAAGCCTTCCCGGAGCTGTCTTAATGCTCATGCATGCCATTCAAAGCCCAGCTCATGCATTGCTTCACCAGGATGCCTTTGCTGGCATACAGGCTAAAGAAGAGTAGACTGGTATAAACCAGCTGGCTCCCAGGGGCCCTGCCAGTCCATGGCCATTCATGGGTGGTAACTCCAGAGTGAGAGTGGCCTGGAAGTCTCTAGAGCTCAGAGATGGGGCTCAGCACCTAAACTTTGAAGTGGTAAGGACAAAAATGGCTAGGCACAACTAAAACAAAAATGTATGCTTGGGGCTAGAGGCTGTGGTAGTAGAAAGAGCTAGGTCCTTATGGAATGCAGACACTTGCTTCATTCAGTACTATGAATGATGACCCAAAGAGCAACAGAAAGCCTCAGAGACCACCCGAACAACTAAAGATGGCCAGTGGGGGACAACATGAGAATAGAATCTGGTTCAGATCCTAATGCCATGTTTCTTAGATCCTAGTGACAGCCTCTCTAACCATAAGCAGAGGGAATGTGACGTAACCCTAGGCTGTAAAGTTTCAGTGAGATTATGGGTAAAAGACACTCTTTCCTGCCTACACTGTGGAAGGAGAAAACCAACCAACACACACACACACTAAACAAGCAAATGTTTAATGGCATAATAGAACTATTTCACAGTATTATTTAAGAATTGTAGGAGATAATGCAAGCCAAGTATGGTGGCGTACCCTTTTAATCCCAGCACTCAGGAGGCAGAGGCAGGACAATCTCTGAATTCAAGGCCAGCCTCCTTTACAGAGTGAATTCCAGGACAGCCAGGGCTACACACACACACACACACAAACCCGTATCAAAAAAAATCACACACACACACATTTAGAGAGAGAGAGAGAGAGAGCATGCACAAATGCATGTATTACAATGCTATGATATAAATATTCTTTATTATTCTGACAACAATTGTTGCTGGTCCAAACCCAGTACTCTATTCAGCTCAGGAAGCCTTCCCTGGCCTATTTCTATCTTCTCATGCTACTTCCACATGACACAGTCCTTGTTACTGTTATAGTGATGTTTCTGGCACTGCCTGAAACTATTCAGATTCCTCAATTTTATTTATTGCTTTAGTGTTATTTCTTTTTTAATTTTTATTAAAAATTGTCCATACAATACAGTTTGAACACAGTCTTTTCCCCTTCCAAGCTTCTCCCAGGTCCTCCTCACCTCCCTCTGAACCCAGCTTCAAGTCAAGTTCACATTCTCTTTCTCTCAAATAAAGAGAAAGAGAGAAAGGAAGGAAGGGAGAGAGAGAAAGAGAGAGAAAGGAAGGAAGGAAGAAAGAAAGAAGGAAAGAAAGAAAGAAAGAAAGAAAG
>LOEQ01003919.1:109376-120086 GCA_001685075.1 Bramus lutescens
CCCCGTGCCTAGGTTCTTTGTCAGACAAAGGCAATAATTACACAGCCTGCTTTACTGTTTGTTCCTAGGATTAGCCAAATTCATTCACATGCTTGCGTGTTGTGAGAGGCCAACCCTTGCTAGCAATTCTTATTCATACTTTTGACTAAAGACTTCTGTTGCCTATCGGTGACCCCAAGCTACTCATCACCACGGAGGGGGCAAGTGGCTTGTTAGTGACTATAGGCTGAGTGGGTCCAGATTGTGGCCAGTTAGGACTGTTTTCCTCAAGCTATTTTCTGGACAGAGCTGGTTTCGCGAGTCCTCTCAAAGCCAACAAAGGATTAGCATTGCCCCGCGAACTCCCAGGTAAACAGAGCAGCAGCAGGTCACTACCACTGTCCTTTCAGTGTGCCACCCTGAATGCGGAAATGCCCACTCCCTGACAGGATGCCTGCCCTGGCTACTGCCCTGCTGCCTACCGGGCAGAGCCGCTTCCGCCTTCAGGAGCGTGCCTGAGAAAGGGGCTTTGTTTGCAGCCTGGTTCTCCACCGAGAGAATCAGCCTGAGAGTCACAGGCTGTTGACCCAGGACATCACAGGATCCTCCTCGCACCAGGAATCCGTGGTTGGTTTTGGCAATGGCCCTATTTCTAGAACAATCCTGGTGACAATGTTCGGTGTGGTGGAAGATTTAAGGCTGTCGACAGAGCCAGGCAGACCAAGGTTCCAATCCTTACGGCATCATTTACCAGCTGAGTCGTTCCAGAGCCTCCATGTCCCCACTGCACAGTGACACGCCAGCATCTCTGAAGCACTGGGGAGAAAGAAGCCCCTGGAAGTTCAGGACGGTGAGTAGGAGACTGCTATTATGACCTGGAGTCCTTCCTGCCTGGTTCTGGCTTGGCATTGGACTGTGCGCCCAGGCAGGAAAGTAGGAACCCAGGAGGTGGTGCCGAAGAGCCACCAGCTGAAAGGCAGTCATTTTCCTGTCCCCAGGAGAAGGCACTGTCCCCTCAGAAGAACAGACCTGAATCAGAGGGAGCTGTCCGTGACTTTTCTAAAGGGAAAATCGCAGGTGCGGGGAGAACCGCCACGTGACGGGGCAGAAGAAGCAAGAGGCTCAGCACGAATTCACCCCCACTCCCACCACGAGCCTCATTGTTTTCCAGGCTTGGGTCCCTATTCAAATGCAAACACCAGGAGGCGCCTTTGCCTTGTGGCCCGGAGCTCGGGAAGAGATTGACAAGCAGCTGTTGGTTAGTCAGACTGAGTTAAAAGGAGTGGGTGCGGAAGGAAGAGAGGAGCAGGACGCTGGCCAGAGGGGCCAGAAGGAACTGGTGGGTTGTGGTCATTTTTGAACAGAGTTAGCTCTGCCCACAGGTGACCTCCCATCCAGGCTGGCGCTGGTGAAGGGTCGGGGTAACACACCCTAAGCCCGAGTCAGCAGTCTGAGCCGAACTCTGCCCATGAGGGAGGGGCCTCTACAAAGCCCCACCCTCTTCTGAAAACTAGAGCAGGAATTCCTTGCTGCTTAAAGAGCTGTAAAGGTGTATGGTGACTATTCACAAGCTTTCAAAACTACGTTTGCTCCTAAAAAAAAAAAAAACTCTGCACACAAGTCAAAGTGAGAGGTTCCTCATGACTTCGAGTCTATTCAAAACCAGAGGACCTAAGGCAGGTTAGTACCTGGCTCTGTTTCCTGCAGTGGAGAGGCGCGTGCCCCCAAACTCACTAAATCCAAATAAAGGCTAGTTTAATCAATACTGTTACCGATGTCAATTTGTTTGGGTCGGCGGTTGTTTTGTTTTCGTTGTATGTCAGGACAGGGTCTCACTATGAAGTGCTCAATCTTCAAGTCCTCCTACCTTAGCCTCCTGCACAATCATGCCCGGCTCCGCTGAGAAGTTTCAACAGTGTACTGTGGAAATGGCTCTAGAGATGGGGACAGTAGGACACAGGTGGTGGTAAGGGGGCTTGACAGGAAATGTTATTTTATTTAAACATACATACACACACGTGTCCACACAATACACATATATGCTAATATATGTATATATTATATTTACATGTTATATGCATTTAAACTAATTAATACATATATATTAGGTAAATGGTATTATGCCACCTGAGTCAATAATGATTCCCCCAGGAGCCATAGATCGTTTAACAAATAACCCAGAACCAGGCTTGGGAAGCCTCCCTTTGTGTTGCTGGTCAGAGGGGTCCAAGAGACCCCAAACCAATATGGGGCTATTGCCATTGTACTTTGTTGCCTCTCTCAGAACTTGAAAGTGAGACCCTCTTCCTGAAAGCAATGCACACCTTGGCCACAGGACTGGAAAGAATGGAGCTGGAACTAACCTAGAACCCTCCTCCCTGGAAGCTAGTCCTCACCGTATTAGAAGGTGCGAAAATTAATCAATAATCCAGCCCAGCCGCTAAGCCTTTGCAGTACAGCAATGGCCAGGCCAGCAAGGTACCCCAGTGGCTCAATAGTGGTACTTGTCTCAGGAGCAACCAACAGCTGCGGAATTCGATTTAAGGTCCACCCGATACAAGGAAGCTCATGCCTGGAATTTCACACCAGTCAACTACCCATGCCTGGAAATGTCATAGGCCCTAGAGGAAACACTACTACCGACATTTTCCTAAACTGATATAGACTTCTCACTGTATTCTAAACACTTATCTGTTTCTCCACAGCTAGGTGCAGCTCTCGCCCTTCACCAAAGAAGCTTCTTTAGGCAGCAGAGAGACACAACCAGTAAAAATGCCAAGAATAAGTGATCCTGGGGTACACAGTCCCAACTGGTGCATACACAACACAACCCTACACATAGGGCTTGGGATAACTGTGAAAGAAGAGACAGAAAGATTGCCAAAGAGAGAGGACCAGGAGGCTGGCTTGAGACAGTGTCTTCTAGGAATGACAGGAACACTGTACCCATGAAACCTCCACAATATGACAATATGTTTGCCTAAATAAGACCTATTTAATGACCACACAGTCAACATGCCAATGGGGGGGGGTAGACCAAGTCCCACCAGTAGACGAAGAGCTACAGNNNNTCTTATGGCTGCTGAAAGAGGGAAGAATAAGTTTTCTTTGAGATGAACCCCTTGTTACACTATCTGGCTCCCATTGGTCAACTCTAAACACATGCACATACAAGAAACGCCAAATGGGCTTAATAGGTTGTCTACATACATGTCTCTCTGTGTGTATATGTATGTGTATGTGTATATGTGTGTGGATATATGTGTGTGTATAAATATAAAACAGTAATTATAGAAGTGGAGGTCATGAATCTGAAAAGGGGGAAGAGATAGAATGGGGAGAAGGAAAATGGAAATAATGCAAACACTGTTTACTCATTATGAAATTCTTTTTAAAATGTCAATAAATAAAGTTCACATGGTTATAAGAGATGTCAACTTTAGAGGGAATTAGAAGGTAACACAGATGGGAACATTACGGCAGGAGGTAATATAGACACAAAACAGGAAGTAAAAGCTAGAATTAGTTTGAGTATTGATATTCATTAGTATTGTTTATTATGACCTAAAAGAAAGAAATGGCTAAAAATGTCAAACAACTAGGAAATTTACAGTTATTGAAGATATACCTCTTCAAAAGAGTAGGCGGTCATTTTCATAATACTGCTTTAGACATTCATCGGTTAGCATACTCTTGGTTTGTAGAGATCCATTGATTAGAATACTCTAGGTTTTAAAAGAAAAAGACAACACAACCATTTAAGCTGAACAATTAGTAATTTATTATAAAAGCAAAAAGAAGAAAATTAAACCCCATAAAGCCTGAAGCTGCTGTGGCTCCACTGTCACACGCAGGAAAATCAAGAGATGGTAGAAAAGAAGCTATTCCAAACATCACCATGAAGAAAACCCATTTTCTTGGGTCTGAAGCAATAATAGTTCAGCAGTAAGAGCACAGGCTGCTTTTCCAGAGGACCCAGGTTTGATTCCCAGAATGCACAGGGAGCTCACATCTGTTTGTAAGTCCACTTCCAGCGCTCTGATACTCTCCTTAGGCCTCCTCAGGCACCAGGCACACACCTGGTACACAGACATACATGCAGGCAAAACAGCCGTACACATAAAATAGTAATTAAAATGTTTTCTAAAAGAAATACATTTTCCTAAAACCAGGCAAACCTTGTATCACTTCAGCTCAAATTCTCTTGCATTCTCTCCTCTTTACCCCATTGCCAGCCAGAGGAAGGGAATGTTCCATGGTGAAAGCAAATTCTGTTTTCCCTGGAGGCTGGTGGTAGATTCTGCCTCTGGAAATGAGTCTCTACTGAAAGGGAGGTGGTCACATGGTTTAAGATAGGAACTTGCCAGGAGGGTTGGGGTGCACCTGTGACCACAGCACTTAGAAGGAGGAAGTAGGAGGATCAGGAGTTCAAGGCCAGTCTTAATGCCCTAGTAATATTGAGCCCAGCCTGGGCTACATGAGATCCTGTCTCAATAAATAAACTAACCAACCAAAAGGCTTCTGTCAGGACAACAGCTGCTGGATATGAAACAGTCTCTGTGGCAACACAGACAAGTGACTGTAGCATATTATTAAGTGGGAAAAAAGAAACTATATTTTAAACGAGCTCAACAGTTGGTCCTATTTCTGTAAAAAACAGTCACACATTTGCATGTGTCTATGCATAGGAAAACACCAGAAAGGGTGCTCTTCAAAAGTGAGCCATGGTCGCCCGTGGTGACACATTTTCCAGAAATGTCTTACATTCTTCGTATTATGCTTAATTCTTTATGTTTGGCTATAATGAATTATTTGCTATATGCATGTTGTTCCTTCATGAACAATAATAATTTTCTGTAGGAGATTTCTGTTTATTGTGGGAGCTGCTGTTTCTTCTGGCTTTAAAGACCTCTACGGAATAAAAACTTGGGAATTTTTCATTTTTATGTTTAGTTTTACAGTTTTTGATTGGTTTGCATGCTGGGTTTAAAGCACGCCCAGGAATTCTTCGACATGCCTATTGAGACACAGACGCTGTGTCACTTCTACTTAAACCTGGACGGTGGCTTTGAACAATAGAGGGTGTCAGGAATGGTTCTGTGACTGAGGCTAGGTCACAAGAGGTCACAGAGCTCCCATCTTGTTCCCTGGAACAGGTGGTTAGAAGCCCCGAGTCTGCATGTAAGAAGTCTCCCTGCCAGAGACCATGTTGAGAAGAAGCCCAAGCCATGTGGCATGAACTTGGGTAAACCACTTTAATCAACAGACTAACTCAGTAGAAGTCTTGAAAAATTGGAGTTCCCAACCATTCCAGCTAGTTCTAGGCATTCATGTCTTCCTAGCTGAGGCCTCAGGAAAATCACAGAACAAAACAAAACAAAAGCAAACAAACAGAAAGGTCACCACTGCTGCCCCACACAGCACACAGCCTGGCATGGCTGCTGCTGTTTTATGCACCCCAGTCTGGAATCACTCAAGCACTGTACCCATAACTGGAATGTAACCGGAATGTTTGTCCATAGGATTGTTTCCAATGCCATTGACCTCTTCTCACAGGGACAGCCATGCAACTGGAGGGTCATCCTTGAGTATGTCTGAAGATCTCAAGGCTAGAAGATGGAGGGGATGGGAAGGCATTGGGACACACCCACATGCATGCACACAAAATCACCACAACAATGAGGGTCAGAGATACAAGCCACAAGTCATAACTAGTGCGATATTAAGGCAAGAAGGAAACTGTTCTGTATCTATTGTAGGAAAGCAGAAAAAAAGAAGCATCTTAAAGCTGGGCAGTGACAGAGCACACCTTTAATCCCAGCACTCAGGGGCAAAGGCAGGGAGATCTCTGAGTTTCAGGCCAGCCTGATCTATAGAGCAAGTTCCAGGACAGCCAGTGTTACACAGAGAAACCCTGCCCCCCCCAAAAAAAATTAACCAAAATGACAAACAAACAAAATGACATCTTGAGAAATGGCCCAGGTCAGCACCAAGGGTAGAGACATTAGACTCACCGAAGTGAGAGTCAGAATAATTTCTACCCATCATCAGTCTGTGATATTAGGCAAGTCACTTAACCTCCTTCCAACCAAACTAAAACCCTATTAGTCTTGTGTCCCTGTAGGTGATGGGAACTGCTGCTGTCACCCTGCATCAAGAAAGTATTGTGCCACATGTGACCAAAGCAGTGCAGCAGTACAGTGCCAAACTCCATGTACAGTTTCTACTAAAATAGATTGCTTTTGCATCACCATAAAGTCAAAGCATTGACAATAAAATCTATTAATGCTGGTGATAAATATGCATGGATAATTATATTATTAAAGCTCATAGAATGTTCACCACCAACACTGAAACCTAATGTACACTGTGTTCTTTGATTCATAATAGAGTCTCCATGTTGGTTCCAGGAGCAAATGACAAGCTAATGCAAGACACTACCTCTAGGCAAAGCAGAAGAGGCGGAGAGGTGACACCCAGGAGTTCAGAGTGTCTGTATTTCAGAAAACCTAAAACTGTTCCTTAGGTCTATTAATAAAATCATAAAGATTGTCTCTGGGGGGAAAAGTCAAACAAGGACTGGGGAGATGGCTTATGGGTAAAGTGTTTGATATGCAAGCATGAGGACCCGAGTTCAAATCACCAGCACCTACTTAATAAATAAGTTCATCAATAAATAAAGTCAGATACAGTGGTACAGGCCTGTATCCCCGGCACAGAGAACAGAGATGGAGGGATGCCAGTCAACTGGCTGGCCAGCCTGATTAGTCAGAACAGCAGGATCCAGGTTCAGTGAGTGGCCTTGTCTCAGAGAATTGGGTGGAGTGTGATAGAGAAAGACTCCTTACTTTGACATCTGGTGTGTACATCACACACACACACACACACACACACATACACACACAACTACAACAGAGTTGGGGGAGGACTGTGGAGAGGAGGAGGAAGAGGAAGAAAGAGAAGATCAAATCACTGTTATGTCAGGGTTCGCTTAATGGTATTTATTCTCAATAGTGTCTTTAATCTGCCTCCTTCCTCCAGAGTGTAAACCCTGTGAGAAAAGTGACTCTGTCCTTTATCACTTTTACATCCATAAAATCAAGAGAGACTCTGGTTGCTAACTGACATCAGAGGACTTCCCATCTGAAGAAGTTTCACCTGGCAGGCCCGTCTCTCAACTGCTCACCATTGAAGTTTTGTGGGGACAGATTTAACACTAAGCCTATGCTGCTATAGTGTGATCCTCCTCTGAGGAACATTGTGACTTCCAGAATCTGTCACATTTCTCCAACCTGTGCTCTGTCCCCACCACCACCACCACCACCACACCCAGAGTTCAGAGCACAGGACCTTCACACACATAAAAATCCTCCTAGAATATGCTGTTAATCCTGTGAGTTGGTGTGTGTGTGTGTGTGTGTGTGTGTGTGCACGTATATACATGTGTATGTGTGTGTTACTTGAGACCAAACCCCAGGGCCTCACACATACTAAACACATGCTCTACCACTGTGCTGTACTCCATGTCCAGTGAGCATTTATTTTCTCCATCTGCATCATACTCCCTTGAGCCAAAAGTTTATTCTTAATTGTTCCCATCACTGACATCATGATGATTTCATCCATCATGATGTGATGTGAAGAGGTTCACTTATGAAGTGTGTGCCCTGATTCCATGTCTAGTGTAAACACAGGCAAGCAGATAATTATCCAGCATCTTTATCACTGGCAATTATGCCAACTCCTTAGCCAACACTGGAAACTAAAGAAATGAGCATGAAGAGTAAAGTGTTTAAGTCGTGCCCTCTGGTTCCTTAAAATGTTTATTTTTTCAATCATGACTCCAAATAATTTAATGATGTCTTGTTGCCCAATTAGTGCCTGCATGTGGCTTTTACAGACCATCTAGAGTAATGCTTCATGATGTCCCAGATATCTGCCTCTTACTGAGCGTCCCATCAAATATCCCCAAGTATCCATTTCAAGGCACCGTTTCTAGACTGCTGAACACCATCAGCAACAGCCCCTCTGAGGAAATTAAGAAGCTCACTAAGCTTACTCCCTGTAGAATTTCCCAAGTCCAGGGGGACTCCACTCAGAGAATACTGTTCTCAATGTGTGACCCAAGGACTGCCTTCCCCGGATGACCTGGGCACTCATCAAATGCTAGTCTCTAGCCAATGCCAGGCTTGAAAAGCTGGTACCACTGAGGGTAGAGCCAAGGATGTGTACATGTGTCTGTGTGAATACACATGTGTGAACAGAAAGATGTGTACATACATGTCTGGTGGCCAGGACAACACCAACTGTCTCCCTCTGTTGCTGACTACCTTCTTTTTTGAGACCCGGTCTCTCACTGAACCTGGAGCTCACCAATTTATCTAGACTAATGGGCCAGTAAATTTCGGGAATCCACCGGTCTCTAATCCCCCACTCTCAGAGCTGGGATGACAGATGCATACCTAACTATTATGAGGGTGTCGCGGATTGAACTCAGGTCCTCGTGCATGTGCAGCAAGCAGTTTGCTAACTGAGCCATTTCTATAGCCCTAGATCTGTATTTTAACAAACACCCAAGTCATTGTCTTTTACATTGAAAAATCGCTTTCATGCCCTTCTCGTGGACTTATGTTTTGCCTCTTCAAGCTGCTCCAGAATAAGCATGAGGAAAATCAGAGACAAATGAAAACATAGCTCTTTCTATGGAGCACTCTTTGAATTTAACCTCCTGCAGTTATTTGATGTGCCATTCAGAGAACATATAATAATAACAGTGTTAGTTAGAAAGCTATTTAGGGTGTCTGGCTTAAAAGGTTATTTCTCTCTCATAACTGGCAGAGATAATGCAATGCTGTGCAAATGTTTATCTTGTTGATTTTCCACTTCCGACACACAGCATCTATATTATATCATAATATAGATATATAGGTGTTTGCCTGCCGTGGACTGGCCCTCACCCAGATCCAATGCCCACACCTGTGTCCCAATCATTAAGAGAGAAAAGGAAGTGGAGAACTTGTTCTTCCTTTCCCTTTAGTGACCCTTAATTTGCATATATCGATTCCACTCTAATTTCACTGGCTTCTAGCTGCAAGGGATGCTGAGCAATCTCTTGCCTACAGCCTGATCTTGTGCCTGCACATGTGTGTGTGTGTGTGTGTGAGAGAGAGAGAGAGTATTCACATGTACACATGTGTGCATGTTCCCATTCAGCATGCTCCCTCTGAACTTCATGTTCAACTTGACTCCCCTGCACAGCTGTCTTCCTGCATGTGGATAGTCTCAGAATCAAACCTGAAGTCATCCCTTCAATCAGTGCTTCTCAATCAGCAGGGGGGTATCCAAAATTCTCACAGGGCTTTTCAAACTCGTTATCAGACCTACTCTATCCTTCATATGGGACGAGTGTCTAAAGTTATGCATTTTTTGGAAGTTCTACAGATGAATATGATGTTATTTCTTGAATCAAGAACTCTATTAGAGGGTTCTGGAGAGATGACTCAGTGGTTAAGAGCCTAGACGTTCTTCCAGAAGACCTGGGTTTGATTTTCAACATCCAAAGGGTGGCTCGCAACTGTTTGTAACTCCAGTTCCAGAGGAGCAGACAATCCTCTTCCATCCTCTGCTGACACTATGCATGTGATACACAGACATACATGTAGGCAAAATACCCATACACATCAAATAAAGAAAGAAAGAAAAAGCAAGTAAATAAATAAGAATAAACGAACTCTGTTGGAGGCACAGTGACTTGAACTTAGCAAGGTTTCCAAGCTCCCCAGTGCCCAGCCACCTTTTCTCCTATGATGTAAGTCCCAAGTCCTCTAAAGGCTTGTGATAGGATGTTACTGGGGATGCTAGATAGGGCAGGGATACAAATCAAAATTAAATTTGCAGCCAAGCTAAATAATGCACTCCTTTAGTCCCAGCACTGGAGATGTAGAGGCAAGTATAGCTTTGTGAATTCCAAGATCATATTGATCTATATAGCAAGTTCTAGGTCAGCTCCTAGGTGACACAGTAAGACCCTTATCTCAAAACTGAAAAAAAAAGAGTTTTTAAATTTGTCACCGTTCAGCATGTCATATGTAAGTTAGATTTTGTTTTGCTTTTCAAGTCAAGGTTTCTTTGTATAGCCAGGTTGGCCTTGAACTAAGAGATCCACCTTCCTTTGCCTTCCAAGTGCTGGGATTAAAGGCAGGTGACATCATCATCCAGCAAATTAGATTTTTGTGAAGACTAGATTATTTTTCACTGGGCATGGTGGCACACGCCTTTAATCTCAGCGCTCCGGAGGCAGAGGCAGATGAGTCTCTGTGAGTTGGAGGCCAGTCTTGTCTACAGAGTGAGTTCCAGGATAGTCAGGGCTATACAGAGAAACCCTGTCACTAGCCCCCTCCCCCCTGAAAAAAGACTAGATTATTCTTCTTGGTGTAAGTAATTTCCTCTCAAAGCTATGCTTACTAAACTGAAGTCTCAACTGAAAAACTATATAGGGTCTGCTTGTTAGCTTAAACGTCAATTTGGCACCACAGGGAGTCACCTGGGAAGAGCGTCTTAGTGAGCAATTATCTAGATCAGGTTGACCTATAGCACGTCTATGAGGGCAGCGCCATTCCCTAGGCAGGGGGGTCCTAAACTGTAGAAGAGAGTGTAGTGAAATGGGGAGCGGGCCTATTTTTCGACCCGCCCAGCTCCCGCACGGCTAGCTTATACCCAGAAATAACAACA
>LOEQ01003920.1:0-14992 GCA_001685075.1 Bramus lutescens
ATTTTGGGGTATAAGCTAGCTGTGCAGGAGCTGGGCTGGATGAAAAGCAGGCCTGCTCCCCTTTCACTACACAGTAGGATCAAAAACATTATTTTATATGTTTTGGTGTTTTGCCTGCATATATGACTGTGCATAGCTTGTGTGCCTAGTACCTGCGGAGGCCAGAACAGGGCAGCAGATTCCTTGGAAGTGGAACTTCAGATGTGAACCACCATGTGGGTTCTCTGGAGGAGCACCCAGTGCTCTTAAGTCTGGAGCCATCCCCCCAGCCCCTCTATTTTAAAACAATGGGCCCCAAGGCTGCTGCCTGCAGTTGAGCTGTGGAGCTGGCACTGACATACAGCTTCAATAGCTGCTTCCCTTTAAAATAAAATGATGCGGTTGGTTTTTACGGTGATGGTGAGTAGCAAGCAGTCCTGTAAACTGAGGTCCAGATAAAACTGTTAAGGATAGAAAGCTATTTTCTGTCAGGATTCCATTTTTGCCCTATGGCTGACCCCTGCTGATTTTTAGTTCAATATAGTTTTGTTATTAGACTCAGAAATCTGACCTCAAGGGAACCCTTAATGTGTGGATTTTCAAGCTATACCTTATCCTGAATGGCTGGGCTAAGCTCGGAAATTGTAGGCCCAGTTCTTTGCTCCTTGAGTTCCTAAAACCCAGACATTCGCCTTCCTCTTTCAAAACTGCAATTCATAAATCCACTACAGGCCATCAATTATACAGGATAGATTTCATTTCCTTTTCACTTCACATTATCACTTATATTTACTGGAGGCAACAGCGTTAGAGCCCCCGGTATGTGCTTTCCTAAAGAGATTATAGGAGATTGAAACCAAGCTGGGAAGTGTGATATAAACGAAGCGTTGCCGTCTATCTGCAAGGACCACAGCCTGTGAAAAAGTGATCTGGTCTGGAACGGTGACTTTACGGGGCAAGGTCGAACTTATCCTTACCTATAACAAACTCATCTTCACTGCAGATCCGATAAGGTCCACGGCGACGTCAGCCAGTGCCCTATCAGTGGCTTTCAAACATTTTGGAGGACAGCTACAAAATGAAGAGCTGTTAGTGTACCCACAGACATATAACGTTTTCTAAGACAAGATACAGCCAATCCACGTTCGTTCTCTGCCCAGCCTACCCTTCTGCGTGCTATGCTCCGCTCCACAGTGGGAGACACTGTTTGAAACCCATGAGCCCTTGCATGTTGCTTCGGCTCGACAGCCACACCAGCTTGTACACTGTGGAAGACTCAGCACCACTTACAGAATTTTCCAGTTGTTGCCAAAAGCCTAGCTGGGACACACTTCTTTAGAACCATCTTTGGGAACACTGAGGTTTGTTTTGGTTTGAACACGAAACATCTCCCATGATCTCACGAGTTTGAATATTTGGTCCCTAGTGGGTGGTGCTGTTTTGGGAGGTTGTAGAACCTTTGCAATGGGACCTCCAGGTGGATGTAAGTCTGTAGAGGTCAAGGTGGAAGTTTACAGCTTTGACTCAGTTCTACCCAAACTGGCTTTCTACTCCTCTAAGATGAGAGCAGGCCACCCCACATGACCACCACAGATGGGAGCTCATCTCACGGCCATGTTTCTCCCTCAGTGGCTCACAATTTCCCCTAAATTGTGAGCCCAAACAAATCCTCAAGTCATTTCTGCCCTGTATTTGGTCACAAGAACAAGGAAAAGTAACTAATACAAGGTTCCATTATCATAGTGTCTTGTCACTATGCCACTAGGGTTGCCAGCGGAAACATGAATGTGATAGTTTTAAAAAAATCAAATAAAACAGGATGCCTTGAACTTCACACATAACAAATCCAACCCCAAAGTCGGCTCACGTTTCCAACCGGTACATGCTCACGGTGTCCTGAAGTGCTCTGGGGGAATGGAGCTCCGCCTTCCTTAGCCCAGCTGTCTGATAGGTTATATTTTGACTTGATTGCTGGCATTAATTAGAGGAGATGTGCTGTGGTGGTCCCAGCAAGGGAGCACAGTCTCTTCTAGGAGAGACATCTCCAATTGCTCGAAAAAGAGGAGTCTTAGCCTTCAACACAGGGGAGCAGAATACTAGGGGCTTCAGAGTTTTAAAATGCAACAGCTTGGATGCCAGCCTTCATTCCAAGTGAGGACTCTGCCCAGCCAGAAGTCTAGTCTTGGTTCAGTAGACTTGGTGGACTTGAAAAATGCAACCCCGCTGTAGCTCGTCTCTTTGGGATTAAGTCCCAAACAGACTCGTAGCTTTGTCTGTATTGGGCCACAGGATGACAACGTATTTCCATGTAATCAACCAGACCTTTTTGTCTTCATAATTCATTTTGAACTAGTGATTAATCACCCTCGGCTTTTCTCCATCTTTCTCATTGATTCATTGGTAGTACTCAGCAAAAAGTCCCAGATTCCATTGTCCTCGTGCTGACTCTTTCTGGAATGCCTGCAATAAGACACCTGTGTGCACAGGTGGTCAAACTTTATTGACTGCCAACATCTCATCACGGTTCATTACTGCGAAAAGTTTAACTGTTACACAGCTATTAAATGCCATGGCATCAGTACTGTAGCTACCATCCATGAATTAGACCTTTATTGCCGGTCAGCAACGGCGATGACTTTACATTCTGTTTTCTCAGTCACTCCAAATGTTTTGGGTCAGGTGTGCACAGAGGTTACTGGGGAGCAATGTTGAGAACAGCATTTGCTGGAAAGCGAAAGATCCAAGTTAGGGAAGAGAGGAGATGAATGACCACTCAGTCACAGCCAAGATGTCACCAAGCCCATGTAGATCTGTTACTGAATTTCCCTTTGAAGTCATTCCTAAGTGAGGCAAGTGATCTAGGCCATCTTGTCCCTGCTTTGACAATTGGATGCAGTCACTTTCATGGAGAAGGGATAACTTTGGACAGGGCAGTTTCCCTGGATCAACAGCAATGCCTAGAAATTCAGCTATGAGCCACGAGTAGCCATCAGGGCAGCTGAGAGGACTATGACCCTGATCTTGGAGAGAGAGCTGGGCAGCGTGCTACAGCATTCACAGTTGTGACCGACACTGGTCAGTACCACAGGCTCAGCCTTTCCCCAGCATGGCCCTTATTTTCCCTCTCTCTGAGCCTAGTTTTCAGTAATTATAACCTGATGGAGATACAATGTTCAGGCCATATGTTTTATTTCTTTCCTGCTTCTCTTATCCTATTTGATATGTTTGTAAGTTCTCCCAGCCATAGCTCCCAAAATATCTTCCTCTCTTCTGTTGCTGCCCCCCAAGCTGCCACCATCTTTTGATTATAGACTAGACACTGCTTTCCTCAGTTTGCTCTTCACATAAGAATCATACTGATTTATAAAGATACAAACTGTACCATGTCATATATTTTGTATATGACCTTCATGACTTTCAACTGTTGTAGAAAAAATTCAACAACTCACGAAGATTTATAAAGGCCAATAATGTTTTCCTTTCATTTGCTCTGATTGCAATCTTAATTTTCTCTTCTAGCATGATGAAACCAGTCACTATTATGATCTACTTAATTTCAATTTCCTCTGTCTTACCAGCAGAATTTTTATTTTATTTTTTTTAACCAAGCCCCCGTTTCTAGATGGTGGGCCACGGAAGGTCCCTGCTTCCTCAGGGTCCTTTGCTGATGGCTGGCTAGGTGGGGTTATTTGTGAAGTACTATGTGGAGCCAATGACCATCACAAAGAATTTTACTACAGTGTTTCTGAAGATTCTTTTTGTCCCCTTTCATGGTGAAAGGGTGATGTTCCTGTCACCAGCTCCTCCATCCTTCCTGCTGTGGATGTAGTCATAATATTTGAAATCAGCGCAGCTATCTTGCAATCCTGAAGAAAAAGTCCAGAGAACCACTGACAAGACTACAAAGTTATTGAGCGTCGGAGGCAACCTTCTATTTCTGCCTCTCAATCCCCAGGCTCCATCCTTCTCTTAGGCAATGCATTTGTTTCCCACTGGCTGAAACACTTCCCTTGTCCCTTTGAACGGCTTGCTCATCTTTATCCAGCTCTTAGCTCCTTTCCACAAAGACCCTCTCAGACCACTCAGGCTCAAGTAGAAACTCCCCAGCTCCTGTGTCCATGCAGCATGCACACACACACACACACACTGCTAGCCGCGTTACCCCTTTAAAAATGCAGAGTGATGCCATTCAGATGCACAGCACATTGCTGTGAATGACGGAAGTGTGTGAGGACATAGAACTCTGGACAGTGCGAGCTCTGATCGCTACATGCTAGCTACCCTTTCTTATTCCTGAGTTCTGTGCTGTAGGCATTGTAAATTTGCCTCGTTTATTAGACTCTTGTATATGCAGAAGAGAGTTATGAGCTTAGGAAGCTGGGAAAGTAAAACCAAATGACTTGATTGCAGTGTTTATTGCAGCAGGCACCTGGGAACACTCTGGCACTCTCTTTGAATGCGGCATTACTTGGTCTGGGAACTGTAGAGTGAATGAGTTTGAATTTAGTGTGCCAAGGGTAAAGTCAATGTCTATGCAGTTCTTAGCAGAGTGGAATGATAAAAAAGCAAGATTATCTGAGCGAAATGATTGGGGATTTCAAAATCAGACTAAACATGATAATAAAGTAAAGAAAAGATTGGGCTTTATCAAAAAAAGAGGCAAAAAATCCAAAAGCAGCCACCAGGGAAAGATACTATTTAGAAGGTAGAAACAACTGTAGGAAGAGATTTTTGGCTGCTGCTTATAAAGGCGAAAATTAAGAGAATTAGGGAGCTTTTCTTAAAATGAAAAAGTAGTTTGCATAACATTCCCCTCTTTATTGTTCCCAACAACATAAAATAGCCTGATTAGAACAGAAATGTAATGATCAGCCGGATGTGAATGGATGAAGGGTCTAAGGTGGAATGTGTGAGCCTAGGTCTGTACTGAAGAAGATTCTATTCTATAACAGTCTTCACCTGCTAGAGACATGATGCTTTACAGTGGAATGCACTCCGGGCTTGGAGCAGGGGGGATGTACGGCAGTTGTGATGACTTCATCTGCTGACATCATCACAGTTGTGCCTGGTGTCTAGATGTTGCTAGCTGCTGACAGGGTGGTATGGTCTTCCCTGGAGAGAAAGGATTGGCAAGCTGGAAAGTGACTTTAATAAACACTGCTGTACTAAAGAAACAAGAGGTGCTGTGAGAACAGAGTCCAGCCTTGGTGTGTGTGTGTGTGTGTGTTTGTGTGTGAGAGAGAGAGAGCACTCAAGAGCATGGTTTAGGAGTATGTGCAAGAGGAAGTGATGTCTGAACTGAGACTTAAAATTCTTTATGGTGATCTGTGTCTTAAGACACCCACCCCCCAAGCCAGGAATGCTGTTTTTACCAACTCGAGAATAGGTGTCTTAGTTGCTGTTATATTGCTTTGAAGAGACATGCTGATTAAGGCAACTTTTATAAAAGAAAGCATTTAACTGGGGGCTTGTTTACAGTTTCAGAGGCTTAGTCCATTATCATCATTGGCAGGAAGCATGGTAGTAGGGAGCACGGTGGCAGAGAGCACGGTGGCAGGGAGCCTGGTTTTGGAGTAGTAGCTAAAGAGCTATATCCTGATCCACAAGCCGGGATAGGGGGAGGTACTCTGGGATTGGCATGAACTTTTGAAACCTCAGAGCCCAACTCCAATGACACACTCCAACGAGGTCACCCCTCCTAATTCTTCTAATCCATTCAAATAGTGCCATTCCCCAGTGACTAAGCATTCAAATATTTGAGCCTATGGAAATCATTCTTATCTAAACCACCACAATAAGTCATATCTTGCTATTCAGTTTAGAGATGATGTCTTCTTTCCTAGTGATCTTTTCTTTTGACCAGCTAATTCAAAGAAGTCCTATAGCTTCCTCGCTCAAATCTCTTTGTACTATTAACTTTTAGAGCATTTATAGTTATCTGGTACATTCTTATCCTTTTATTGCTTATTTCCCTGTTGGATCATTTGCCCTTTGAGAGCTTTTGAAGTGTGTATGTTATTGCATCTATTCCTGGCACTTACAACAGTTCATAGGGAAGAAGTGCTCAGTCTGCAGTTGTTGGAAAAAAAAAAACAACAATAATTGACAATAGCATTTGGGGGAGAGTAAGAGAGGCCAAAGTAAACATGAAGAAAATTATTATCTATCAGAGGATCCAATGGCTATTGTGGGTTCCTCTGTACTTCAGTCCCAAGTCTTCAGGGCTTGCTGGAGAAATGTGGCCATTTGTCTGGAGAGGACTTTTCATTACTGTGTGAGCAGTTGTAGGAGGAGGCCACTTAGCCCTGAAATAATCACACAGAAACTGTATTAATTACATCACTGCTTGGCCCATTAGCTCTAGCTTCTTATTGGCTAACTTACACATATTAATTTAACCCATTTCTATTAATCTGTGTATTTCCAAATGGTTGTGGTTAATGGCTAAAGTTCCAGTGTCTGTCTCTGGCAGGGGCTACATAGCTTCTCTCTGACTCTGCCTCCTTTCTCCCAGTATTTAGCTTAGTTTCTCCTGCCTACCTAAGTTCTGCCCTATCAACAGGCCAAGGCAGTTTCTTTATTAACCAATGGTATTCACAGCACACAGAAGGAAATCCCACATCAAGCAGTTGCTCTATGCCAATGGACTTTCATCTCAATGGGTTCCTGCTCTGCTGTGTACTCAGAGATTCCGCTCCAGCTCCCTGTTGACACTATTCCTTGAGTTCCAGGTCTTCAGGGGTCTTCTTTTTAGGTGCTGATGGAGTCTGCAGTGTGATTCAGGGAGTGTAAATTCAGTCTGTGGACTCAAGACACAGATCAAACCTGAAAGTCTTGAATCTGAAAGGTTGAAGGAAGGTTTTGCTCCCATATAGGTGCTATGGTTTGAATGTGAATTGTGTTTGAACACTTGGTCCTCAGCTGATGGTGCCATTTTGGGAAGCAGTGGAACTTTTAAGAGGTTGGGACTGGCTGGTGCAATTGGGCCATTTGTGCCAGGATTACAAGTCATCTTATTATTGGTAGCTCTTTGTTTCCACCCAATTCTGCCATGTGACCAGCAGTAAGCTCTAGCACCCAGGCCCTAGCCACCAGGAACTGTGCACTAAAATTAGTTCCTTTTCCTTCTTTCTGAGGCATTTCAACTTGAACCTTCAAATTTAGTAGACAAAACATAAGGTAGAGTTGTCAAAGACTGTAAGAGAAATGAGGAGTTGTGGTCTTAACTTTTCCCATCTGACTTCTCCATTCTCAACTGTTTTGTCTCACCTCTTCTGTTACCACCCAGTACCAAGAGTCTTTCACTATCCCAAGTGCTCCAGCTCCACACACTTTTTAAAAACTCTGTGTCTTTTGACCATGTATCTTGATCTCATCTATTTCCCCATCTCTTCCCATCTGCCCTCTGCCTCTGCAGCCCCCCAAATAAAATTTAAGAGGAAAAAGACAAAAATTAAAAAAAGGAAAGAAATTGAAAATCTCATCATGGAAGCTGCAGTGCATTGTTCATATATTATATTGTTCATTGCAAAGAGTCATTGGTCTGGTTTAAGGTCTCTGGTTTCTAACGTAATTGGTGCTGGGCCCTCGCTAGGACTCTTCCTGGGTATCCTGTTGTTGCCTTGTGTTGTGGAGATCCTGCAGTTTTGGCTCTGAGGGTCAGCTTCCTTCATGTGCTCCATCAGATCGTAGGTGGGGTGGATGTTGGGGCAGATCAAGTCATAACCCTGGGTCTGAGCCGCAGCCTTACACGCTTATCTTAGATAGCGTTCTCAGTCCAAGGAGAGCGCCCTCCTCGGAGGAGAATGGAATTGCTCAGGCAGGCAGTTTATGTTGTCTCCACTTAGAATTTACTCTAGGATGCGCTATCCGTTCAGCTTCAAGGCAGTTACAGCTGACTCCTGCTGGACCTGAGTCCTCAGATCCCGACCAGCTCTTCTTAGGAGGCAGAGCCACGGCAGTTTTGGTGATAAAGAGCAGTGCCCGTTCCTTCCTGGGGTTGGAGGTATGGCTCCTATTGTGGGCTGTTATTTTCCCCTGTGCCTTCTATATAGACTATTTCTGGTGTCAATCATTTCCAGCACCTCTCCCATCAATTCTGAGGAGGGTGGGATTTTTGTCTGAAACCTCGGTATAAGAACAGACCAAGATGAATTTTTGTCCTGGCTTCATGAACGTTAAGATTTCATTTTGTATTTGTTCGATAGAGATGGCAGATAGTCTCCCTTTTGTGTGCTTCAGGAAGAAAATAAAGTTTCAGAAGAGAATGGCAAAGACACCTACCTTTCTTTGGAAAGTAGAGGCATCAGTGTTTGAGAGCAAGTCCCATTGCACATCTCCTATGGACACTCGGTGCCGCTATGTCGCACAGGGAGGCTTCATCCCAGTCCAGTTTGCTCGGCTGTCATTGACATCGAAGTCAGTGTCAGGACAGTGCTACTTGAAAACAACTTGTGGCTCCAGAACTGGAAGTGAGAGGGAAGAAAAAACAATAAAATAATTTATGGATCTTGAACTGGGAAGGAGGTGAGTAAAAATCTAACACTGTGTGCATAGAGGCAGCCTTCCTGGGAGATCCGGCTGGTTCTTTGTCTGACTTTATTCGGAAGCGGAATCTTGCCGCAGAATCCAGGCTGTCTTTGCGGGTATCGGTCTACTTGCCTCTGCCTCCTGAGCTGTGGAGACTACAGGCCTGTGCCACCATACTTGGCTCATGGATGTCCATTTCATGTGATCCTCCCTGTCCTGTTGTTTCACTTGGTAATTCAGAATGATTTTTTTTTCCAGTCTGGAACTCGCTTGGGTAAATAAACTCTTGTTACAAACAGCATTATTTAGGAATAGTATTAACATTCTCGCTGGGAAAGCTAATCTCTTCTCAATATTTTTGTGTTTGTTTTTTTACCTCTTATTAGTACACAAGGAATCACTCAATCTTTAGTGGAGTTTAAAAAATCATTTTATTTGCCCATGGTTCAGTGTTTTAGCAGTATGGGCACCATTCTGGTGGATTTGTTTGGGGTTGTATTTGTCTCTGTAGCTTTGGGGGTGGGGAGAGATAAGCAAGAATGGCTGCTGATGGATTTGTTCTTTAGGAGATCTTGATCTTCCTCAAATCCTACCACCTTCTTTCTAAAGGGCCAGAACAGAATCCACATGACCTCCTGACACAGGGATTCAGATGTCATACAGTGCCTTTGTCAAGTTACACATCCATCAAAATTCCAGAGGAGAAATATCGATTCTACCTCCTGAGTTACACAACATCACAAAGGATGCAGGCCTGTCGCAGCACAGGGAGTTGTGGTGATCATCTTTTCAAAATATCCACCCCTGCCTTCATAATGCCTGCCTGGCTGAATTTCCAAGATGCCAGAGGAAGGGAGTCATCCTGTGCCCACAGGGACTGTGACTTCTTAGAAAGCGAAAGTGTGATAGTCATCAGTTGCATAGACATAGGAGGAAGGTGTCCCACCACAGGCCTCACAGGGAGCCTTCCTTTGGGGTCTTGGCTGAGTTCAGTTGCATGAGAAACAGTGCCTTGTCCATTGTTCTTCACAATTCCTGACTCTGCTTCTTGGCTTTGGTTTCCATTAAGAAGTGGCTGGTGGAAGGAACCCGGTTTCTCTCTCACAGAAAGTGAAGAGCTGGAGGCTTCTCTGCGGTTTTCGATGTCAGTCCATCTTAGTCTAAGCGGGCATCACTTCATCAGTACGGCTTTGTCAAAACCTCCCTGGAGTTCTCCAGGAGTCTGATTCCAATCTCTCGACTACGTTTAATAAAAGCTCCAGGTAGAATTCTGAGACAAGGACACTGTTTCCTCTGAGAGCCATGCCAGGCTGCCATGCGACAGCAACCCAATGAAAGCACTCAATATAGCCTAGGGCCTTGAGTCACTGCCTCGGGACTTTCAGGGTGTTAACAAATGGACTGGCAGGGTCTCTTGATCTCATCTTTATCCTGAGGCCATTTCCTGCCTTGAGAATCTTTTACTGACTTGAGAAACTGGAAATGAGAAATGGTTTTATTATCCAATCCAGCAAGCCCTGGCTTCCCTAAGTATCCCCTAAATTCTGTGTGCAAGCCTAGCCTTGCAGCCACTCACCTTTTCTTCCGCTGTCTTAGCACGCATACTCAACCGAAATGAGCCAAGAGACACGTTCTGAATTCCACACGGCCATGATCTTGCCAAGCCCACAGAGTCATTAGATTCTGTCTTCCAAGCTCAACCAGGGCGAAGGCTTAGTCAGTTGTGTCCTCACTCTCTGAGACAGTGCCATGTTTTTTTTCATGCTTACTAGATCAGGGTCTCTACTGCCTCTCCAGTCTCTGTTAGCTCGGAGCCTCGTCAATTTGCAGAATTAGCTAAAATTTTCTTTGCTGTTTTCCTAGTTGATCTCAGAGCTATTGCTCCCTATCTGAGATTTTGTTAGTGCTGCACCCCAGTCCTGGAAACACTTTTTCCTTTGGTTAAATATAATTCTTACATTCTTATACATAATATTCAAATTCTTTGGAATTTCAGAGGAGAATCTCATAGTATGAATGCTTAGTTGGGAAAAGAGAGAAACAGAGCGGGGTGGTTCAACAGGAGCTGAAGCAATCAGCACCCAAGGCAGCAACAGAAAATGGAGTCTGATGAGATAGGTGGCAATCAAAAGGACTGTTTAAAAAGTCAGCCTTAGGCTAGAAGGCTAACTGGAAAGGAAAAAAAATGGAATTGAAAAGAAGTTTCATTTATGGTGAAGATGTATTTTAATGGAGACAAGGAAATGTTTTATTAGAAGGAATGCATTAGTGTCTACCCCTGCGTCTCTTCTAGGCCAGAACTGTTGAGTGGAAGAGGAGGATTGCTGTAGTTTGAATGTCACTTGGAAGTGAAGCTTTTGGGAGCCATTATGTCACCTGGACAGAGCCCTCATGATTGGAATTAGTGTCCACCTGAAAGAGTTCCAGGGAATTCCCATGTTCCCAGATGACAGTTTGTGAGGCGGAAGGCAGGCATTCATCTTTGGTACTGGTCTTGGAATGCTCAGTCTCCGCGAGTTTTTTGTTTATGATCTACCCGGCCTGTGGTATTTTACGATTAGTAACTTCAGTGGACTTAGACTTGATTGAAGGGACATCAGTCAGCACTTGATTCAGTACGTTCTGTGTCACCAACTGTAAAGGTGGGAAATGATGGACGAAGGCAAATAATGGGGCGCATATTTCCATCAACACGTGGACACGGGTGGGAAAAAGGCATGCAGTAGTGCGGCTTGGGTGGTGGGGAGACAGCTGACCACATTATATCCAGAAGTAGCTTCTGTTTAAGCGAGAGTTTGCATAATGTTAAAAAAAACCCTCTGAATATTTCAAACAAAACATTAAGTACCCTGGGAGCCAGACTCACTCCTGGGCTTGGAGAAATGAGGAGATAAAAGCAGAGTCGAATGGAGTTTCTGCTAAAGGTGTGTTATGGCGGAGAGGGGCTGCAGATACTGTCTCAAAGATAGGAGTTAAGTGGTTCAGTGTCACTAATGTACAAATTAGAAAGTGCCTCGAAAAATAGGAAATAATTACAGAGCCCATTAAGATTTTACAGTGGCTATGGGAGAAACAGCAGAAATAACCTCTCTAGATTTAATGAGAGAGTGCATTTAGAGGCGAGTTTTGATCCAGTGAGCATGCATTTATGACAGATATTTTCTTTAATTATCCTGTTCATGGAGAATATTTGTGCCTCGGTATGCAGGCTGGATAAAGGGAGGCTTTGCGGGTTATTTCATTTTATAGAATACCAAAATAAAGACCGTTGGATGGTAATGACGACTTTAGGATTGCAGAGTGGAGTTTTGCATTTCTATAATTAAAAAAATTATATAAGAAATATTTTCATATACAAAACCCTAGAAATTAGAGGGAAAATTGCTGAACATCCAGGACTCCATTGCCATCTTGAATAAGAATGCATCTTAAAACGGTGGACCTGCAGTCAACACATAATTTCAACTGGTGATTGTCTTTCTGCAATCTTTTACCTTTATTTTTCATTTAAGTAATTTTTCATAAATATGTTTTGATTGTATACCTTCCCCTTTCCCAGCCCCTCCCAGCTCCCCCCTACCCAGTCAACCTCATATTCTTTCTCTCTTAAAAACCAAAACAAAAACCAAACAATAAAACAACCAAACCCAAGCCCCAAAAGAAGCATAAAACCAAAACCAAAATAAAACATGGAGTTCAAATACTCCTGAGCATGAGGCCTGCCCTGGAGTGTGGCTGGTACGCCCAGTTTCATGCCACTGTAGAAAATGGACTTACCTATCCTAGCAGGTATCGACTACAAACAGTTTCTTAGGCTAGACCTTTGCACCCATGTCCCCTTCTTGGTGCTGAGATTTTTCTGACTTGAACCTGTGCAGGTCCTGTCATGCTGTCAGTCTCTTGGGGTTCTTATAGGCATCGTTCCTGTTGTGTCTGAGAAATGCTGTGGCCTAGGAGTCACCCACTGATTCTTGCAGTCTGTCTGCCTGCTCTTTCATGGAGGTCACATACATCCCATAGAGCCCTGACGGGAGGCCTTTGGTGGAGACTTCCTGTTTAGAGCTGAGTGTTCCCATGCCTCTTGTGGGTCTCTGTGCTAATGACCATCCCCTGCAAGGAGAAACTTCTCTGATGAGGGCTGAGCAAGGCACTGATTGTGGGTATAGCAATATGTCATTAGGAGTCACTTTATTACTGTGCTCACTTAGCAAAATTAAAGTAATGGACTTTCTCCTCAGGCACATGACTTGTCTAGTCTCAGGGTCTTGGCCTTATTAACAGTGCAAGTACAGGTTCTATTTCACGGAGTAGACTGTAAATCTAACTAAAAAGTGCTTGGTTACTCCTATAACATGTGTGCCTTTATTGTTCCAGCGGGTATGTATTACAGGAAGGTCACTACTGTGGGTTGCAGAGTTCTCTAGGCTGTATGAAATTGATGATTAATTTTTCCTCCAGTGAATGCCTCTAGTTGAACAGCAGCTTGGTTTCCCCATGTCTGATGACATAGTACGTGATGTCTTCAGCAATAAGATCTTTTCATAGAGCGTAACCAAGATCATTGGTAATAGCCTCTAGTGTGTTTTGGTGGGGTGTCTATGGGGCCTCTTTGGCCAATAACTCCAAAAGATGCAAACCATTTCTGGTACTAGGGGCTTTACTTAGTAACATGTAGTTGATGTATTTTCTCCTCTACTACCTGGTAGCTTCATTTAAATTTGTTTTTCCATGTTTATATTTTAGAAAACGTTTTCCATGTGGCCTTTCAAAAAGTCACATGTTAGTTATCCCTCCCCATTTCCCCTTCCCCACCCTGTCCTCCTAGTATAATTTCCTCTGCATCCCTTTGAAACATTATATTCTATTTCCCCTTCCTTGGAAGATTCCCCTCCCTTCCCCTGGTCCCTTACTTGCTACCTAAATTTTATAGATATTCTGAATGAAATACATATACCTGGCACTTAAAAGCTCACATTCACACATAAGAAAAACAGTGTCATTTCAGAGTCTTGGTTACTCCATCAGGATGATGGCTTTTAGCTCCATCCATTTATCTGAAAGCTTCATAATTTAACTTTTCTTGTGTTCTCTTTACTCTCTCTCTTCTCTATTTCTCTCTCTCTCGCTCTGAAACAGGGCTCCTCTGTGTATCCCCAGCTTTCCTGGAACTTGCTCTGTAGACCAAGCTGGCCTCAAGCTCACAAAGATCCACCTACCTCTGCCTCCCGAGTACTGGGATTAAAGGCACATGTCACTACTGCCTAGCTCATTTTTCTTAACAGTAGAATAATGTTTCATTGTATAAAATATCACATTTTTGTTATCACTCATCAGTTGATAGACCTCTGTTTCCAATTTCTGACTATTACAAACAGAACATTGATGAAAATGGCTGAGTAAATATCTCTGCAGTAAGATTTGGAGTCCTTTGGGTGTATACCCAAGACTGGTGGGGTGGTTTGAATGAGAATGACTCCCAGGGGCTCATATATTTAAAAGCTTAGTCACCAGGGAGTGGTCCTGTTGGAAAGGATTCGAAAGTGTGGCCTTGTGGAAGTAGATGTGGTCTTGTTGGAGGAAGTGTGCCCCTGGGGGTGGGCTTTAAGGTTTCAAAAGCCCATGCTAGGCCCAGCTCTTGATCTTTCTAATTTTGGATCAGGATGGAGCTCGCAACTACTTTTCCAGTACTATACCTGCTTGCTGCCATGTTGCCCGCCATGCCTCCTGCAATGATGATAATGGACTAGCCTCTAAAACTATAGGCAAGCCCCCAGTTAAATGCTTTCTTTTATAAGAGTTGCCTTGGTCATGGTGTCTCTTCACCAGCGTCTAAGACAAATGGTAGGGCTGAATCTTGTGGCGGATTGATTTTCAGCTTTGAGGAACCTCCACATCAATTTCCTTAGCAACTGCACCAGTTTTCATCGCCACAGCAATGAGCAAATGTTCCCCCTTTCCCTGCATCCTTGCTAGCATCCACTGTTGTTTGTTTTGTTAATCTTGACTGTTCTGACTGGAGTAAGATGAAATCTCAACATAGTTTCAATCTCCAGCAATCTTTTATGAAATACCATAAGGATTATAAATTTAAGATTTTGAGGATTCTTACTTGAGTCTGTGTATCTGACATTTGTGTTTAACTTTTCCAGGCACACAACAGTGTGAGATTGTGGCAGAAATGCCGAGGCCAAAGCAGAGGCCAGATACCTGCTACCTCTCACCCCGCATCAGCTACATCTGTCTTCTGTGCCTTGAAAAACTAATTTGGTCCAGGTGTTATCTTCTCCGGGAGGAAAATTCATGGGAATGTGATTTTAAGGGTCCACCTTTGGTCAGTCAGTATGAGGAGAGTGTACGGTCTTTCTTCTTAAGAAGACACTGAAAGAGATGGTGTTGTAGCTGTTTTACTCCTTTTTTAAAAAATGTTTTTAAAAAATATTTATTATGTATACAATATTCTGTCTGTGTATGCCTGCAGGCCAGA
>LOEQ01003920.1:26670-41642 GCA_001685075.1 Bramus lutescens
GCAGATTCTCGCCACCATACACAGAGATGCAGACTGTGCAGTGTGCTGCACGGCAGATTTAGCTTTTACTCAGATAAAAGGGTTTATATATGGCACTGTCTTCCCAGAGTTGAGATAGTGAGGACAGCTTCCACCCAACAGTCTCAGAAGCACTGAACATAGCTCCACCATGTTGGACTGGGTGGAGAAAGCAGGCAGGGCTGAGTTGGTACTAGCCACACCCACTTAGCATTTAAGATGTAAGAGCTAGCTAGAAATATGATTAAGCTATTGGTTGAACAGTATTGTAATTGATAGAGTTTCTGTGTGGTTATTTCAGGTCTGGGCAGCCAGGAAGCAAATGAGCAGTTTCCACCAACCATTCCATGTGTATTTGGTGAGAACATTTAAAATTTCCCAGCAATGATCAAGAATTTAATGTACCATTATTGACTATGGTCATTGTAAAGTATACTGGGTCTCTAGAGTTTATTTCTCTTACCTAAATGAAATTTTGTGTCCTTTATCCAATCTGTTCCTCACCATTTAAACACAATTAATACATATGGTGTTATGATCTGACTCTGAAATGTCCTCTTCAGGCTCATGCATTTGAATTTCTGTTCCTGGGTTTTTATTAATTGTGTTACACAGGTCTATTGTTGTTATCCTTGTTCAGCTCATGTTTGGATAGTTAGGTTGGTGAGACTTCATGGGCATAGCTTCTGATATTTCTAGGAGACACAATCTTACAACTAAGTCATCGATACTCTGCCTTTTACAATCTTTCTGCCCATCTTTGGCAATGAGTCTTAGGTGCAGAAGCTATATTGTAGATGTATCAGCTAGGATGGGGTTTGACAACTCTGCATTTTGATTGGTTGTGGTTTTCTGCAATGGTCTCCATCTCTATTTAGCTGTTTTTATATGCATAATACCCTTACGGAACTTCAAAGCACATCTTCAGGCAGGGTGTGGTGCTTGCCTGGTTCTTATCTAGACATCCTGGAAGGAAGAAGAGCATCCTATGCTCAGAAGTGTCTTCACTTATGTTTGTTAAATACATCAACTTTGTAAATAGTTGGAACAATGTCATATGTAGGGAAGCATCCAGGGAGGTAAATGATCCTGGCGATTCCAACAGGAAGTAATAAGGCAAGTTTGGGACCATCTAATATCAAAATCCCCAAGGATAGGCAGTGCTGAAACAGAGAGATCATTTAATTCTTGACCTGGATAGTTTCTGTGATAAGATATGTTTAGAATTTGGTGATATGAAGACTTGAATTGACATCATGGCCTTGATAAATTACTGAAACACTCACCATCTCCTCAAAATGGGGTACGTTTCCACTAGATGGAGTTAGTCTGGTAAGTTACATGCTTAGTAAACACAAATTGCTTGAGGAGACACAGGTGCCATGATGCTTTTGTAAGAGAGTCTGAGCTGTGACTTTGGATGTCATGACTGAAGAACTTCCTTTGCTCTAGGTAAGGTGACTTCAGGCATCCAGTTCTGTGTCTCACTCTGCCAGAGACCCCACCCAGACCATCAGGCATGCTGAGAAAGTATTCTACCATTCAGCCATGTTCCTAGCCCTGATATTTTCTTTCATCACCTTCAGGAAATGACTGAGGTCTGTCTTCTTCACCAAGCACACAAAGGTTCTCCTCTCTAAAGGGACCTTGATATTCTGGCCCTGAACTTGTCCACATGGTTTTCCTCCTAGCCCTGCTCAGAAGAACATTGGGGCCTGGTGGACTTTTCCTCAGGACCACACCCTGTTTCTCTCAGGGACACTGAAAAGCGTGATGGTTGGCTGTCATGAGGTGCTGACACAGAAAAGCCACACATGCAGAGGAAATAACTGCATCTGATGTGTGACTCCTATGGAGAAATGGGTCTTATTTTATGTTATTTCCAATTTTTTAATGGTATTTCTTATGATAATTAAGCATACTATAGTGTAGTTTATACATATTTCAGAGAAATCATGTAATTTGTTGGCATTATTCATATTTACATTTGGGTGATAAAAATAAATATTGCACTCATTTTTAACAGGTAAAATAATTGATAGTAGTGAGGTAATTTCTTGTGTGTGAAAAACCTAATTTTAAAAGGATTGCAAGCATGAGACCTCTCAGTTGAAAGGCCATACAGTTATTCAAACGTCCAAACGACTTTCATTTTGATAAACCAGCCTGGAACCCAGACAAGAAGGTTTTCATATTGCTAGGTGGATGCACGAGACAATTCCAATGTTGAGAGACACTCACCTCTTATGCACTTAACGTTTTCCTAACAATTTCTCTAAACTCCATGGAAAAATGGGCTGACATGTGAAAGCTCTGACTCAGCCATGTAGCACTCAAGGGGATTAAGTTATCCTTATTGCTATGGGTTATTGAACCCATAGTTATTGATTTATATCCTGTTATCTGTTTTGTAGGCTGTATATTGGAGCATGTTAGAGGTGAGTGAACTTTCCGAACCCTGGACTGTCTCAGTCCAAGATCACACTGTACTGCTCCTGACAGATGGACTTGCGTGTGTGTTTTGTTCAGCTTCAACAGCGGGTTGATGCACCGCTTTGTCCCATTCAAATTTCAAACACTTTGAGTTTATAGAAGCTTCTTCATCTGCTCCCCTTCAACCTTTCTTCCTTTCCATATCCTTTCGGTTGCACGTTAAGATCTTTAAATTTTAAGTCATGGATCTTCCAAGGCTATATAGAACAATCCAGATCTTTCTTTCAGACATGAACCCTTTCTGTCATAGACACCAACTCCCATACAGCCCTCATATTGTCACTTTCATCAGTCATTTCTCAGGGACTGGTGTCCTGGTGCTTCACTCTCCCGGGAGCATGTCCTGAGGAACCTTGGTTATCAATATCACTTCTAGTGTTGGGAGCCCAGGCTGAAAGGAAATGTCTAAGCATGGTCTGACTAGCGTTCTGAGTGATAAAGTACAGTTACCAAGTCCTAAGCAGTATAATTCTACTAATTATTTTCATTTATTTATTTTTTGTTTTTCAAGACAGCGTTTCTCTGTAGCTTTTGGACCCTGTCCTGAAACTAGCTCTTGTAGACCAGGTTGGCCTTGAACTCACAGAGATCCACCTACCTCTGTCTCCTGAGTGCTGGGATTAAAGGTGTGCACCACCACCGCCCGACTATAATTCTATTAATTATTGATGAAATTATCAAACATTATACTCTTATAAAATTTATACTTACACCACTTACATTGTATTATGATTTACATTGTTACAGTACCTAAAAGTCATAAGTCTTTGAAAAATAGTGTTTTCTTCCCATAAACAGAATATTGTTGAAACTTTAGAAAAGGATAACAGAAAGAAATCACTTAGGTAAGTACTTTTATTTTAAACACACTCACACATTGTTTAATTAAGGGTCACGTCTAAGAAATGTAGAGCTGGGTGATTTTTGTCATCATTGTGTGAAAGTCAGATATCCTTAAGCTAAGATGACTGCCACTTCCACTAGGTGACATAATCATATGGTACCAATGTCAGCTATGTGATTAGTCATTGCACAACCCAGAGTTATGCTGTGCATGGCTGTACTTAAATGCGCACATGTGAATGTATTTTCTTATATGTTTTATAAAAGTTAATATCATAATTAGTGATGCCTTTTGAACATTCTTTTAGATCATAAAGGTTCTACTCATGCTAGTAAATACAAAATGACTTTAAAAACACACTTAGGGACTTTATAACATTCAATACTATTGCTGTACTATACTTTACTTAACCCTTTCTCTATTGATGGATGTTTAAATTGTTAATAATTTTATATTCTATACTAAAATTGCTGTTGTGAGTATTTTGGATATGCTCATTTATGCATTTATTTAAAAATACCTGATAAGAATTTCATGTCAAAATATGAAGAAGTCCAGAAAATATCGGGCAATTTTACTGCTTGCCTATAGACCCCTGTAGGAAGGATCTTTAAAATACAACTTTCAAGCAATGCTCATTTGATCATTAGTGCACAGTGACATTTTGTACTTGCGTTTAGATTCTAATAATGAAAGCCAAGTGTAACAGAGGAACCTGGAAATGTGGAGATAAGAACCACAAGCTTGAGAAATAATCAGATTGTTGTTGTTGGTGTGTGTGTGTTTGTGTGTGTATACTTGCATGAGGGGGGATTTCATGCATACTGAAGTTCTGTGTGCATGAGTGCATGTATACTTGTAGAAGTTAGCTCAATTCAAGAAATAATCAGGCTAGCTAAAAGAAAAACAGTTATATTTTTGTTTATTATAAGGGGGGAAAGACTCATGAAACAGGAACAAGAAGTCCAAGCTCAGCTGTGCCATGAGGGAACCACAGAGAGAGAGCACTTGGGCCGTATGTCCATTTTTCTCCGGGTCCTCAAAGCCACACCCTAACTTGGTTCCACCTCTTAAAGATAATTGGTTAACAAAGCTTCCCCATCATATACTTGCATGCAGGGGGGAGATTTCATGCATAGAGAAGTTAGCAAGAACAACCAGTTGAGCATATGCAGCTGAAAAGTGAGTCAGGGTTTCTGAGGAGAGAGGACCGAGATGACCTGGTTGGAGATGGTGTTTGAGGAGCACAGGTGTACACCGCCCTGAGAGAGTTTGTGTCCAGGTAGAGTCCATCCTACAGGGTCGAGTTTTGGCAGTTGGATCAATCCCTTGATTTCCCATTTATCCATATGAATGTGATGACCAAGAAGGCAGAGCTTTTCTGAGATGCTAGTGTCTCTATGCTTGGTTCTTTATGTCATTCCCATGAAGGCTGCAACTACTGAGGCCCACTTGCCACTTCTTAGTATGTCCATCAACAGCCCATCTCATCAGACTTCTTATGTTTTTAATGTTATGACTCTGGCCTCTTGGATTTCTGCTAGGTGGCAACTTACCTTTGGTGGGTGAAGTTTTACTCCCATGTTCTCTTAAAATTGTATGTAGCTATCTTGGGAGAATTGTCTTTTTACTGTCATATTCCAGAAATTACAGTGGCATCTCAATAATGTATCTCCTAGTATATTTTCAACAAGAAATCATTCTCAAGAAATAAATCACTGTGATTCATTTAAAAATCTTTGTATTTTTATGTACCAAATGTTTAAATATTGGGAAAAATTCCTTCCTCAGAATTACTTCCAGCAATCGATTCTTTGTCAAGCTAAATAAGGCGCAGTCTGTCTTGTTGATCTTTAACACTCCCCAGTAGTGGCCCAGTACCTTTACATCACTGTGCATATTGCTCAGGTCCCTTGGCAGTTCCAAGTCCCAGTGAGGCATGCGCAGTCATTCCACACTGCCTTTACCTCTGAGGCTCATGCGCTGTCCTTCACTAGTCTCCCTCTCTGTCTGGAGCCTCTGCTTCCTTCTCTCTATCTGATAACTACTAGTTAACCCTTCTTGTTGGGTCCAGGCACTGCCTATTCAGAAAAGCTTCTCTTGCTCCCCTCTTTTCTGGGCCAAGGCATTTCAATGGAGCAGGCTGTTCTTCAAATGTGCAAAACCGTCCAGATCCACTTGTCTGTGGTCTCCTCTACCTGCTGCCATGAATCACGATAAGAAAAGTCATAAATAGCAGCACACGCCTTTAATCCCAGCACTTGGGAGGCAGAGGAAGGAGGATCTCTGTGAGTTCAAGGCCAGCCTGGTCTATAAGAGTTCTAGGACAGGCTCCAAAGCTACAGAGAAACCCTGTCTCAATAAACCAAAAGAAAAAAAAGGAAAAATAATAAGTAATCAAAAATAAATAGTAACCAAGATGGAGTAGCTATGTTTTAGTGTTTTGTTACCATTTTATTTTTATTTTGTAAATTTATACCATTTTTACCATGGTGTTTGTACCACTTATACTGTAATGAAGTCCTTAAGATGGGGTATTTTCTAAGAAGACTTACTGTGGCTCACAGTTATGGAAATGCAGGATCTATGGGCCTTGCCTGATGATGGAGCTCTTACTGCCATGTTCCAAAAGGAAGTATACATGTCTAAAGCCACCTGAGCCTCACTGTGGAGGCTCCACCCCATGGCATTATACTCACCATTCTCCTAAGGCTCCACCTCTCAGCATCACCTTTACATATGTACATTGTTTCTGCCTTCCTAATACCTCCCAATTGGCATTACACTCCACCAGATACACAGCATCTCTCTAGCTTCAGCCGGGGCTGTGGACCGGAATATCTGGGGTAGGGTTTGAACAGATGGGTTTGATCACCAGTGGAAAAATAGTGGTTGCATGTACAAGATGGCAGAAAGTGTCTTGGTTAGTTTTGTACCCAACGTAGCTACTAAACTGAATAATAAATATCCACATGGCTTTAGCTGTCCTGGCTGATGCTCCTGCTGCCAAGCAGGGAAGCTATTGGAAGAGGGGTGGTAGGTTAGAGACACCACAGAAGCCTGGCTGCGATGCAGGAAAAACACTCTGAAGGGGTGGAGGCACCAGAAGGCAGTGCAGGAGAGGATGGCAGCAGCCTCTCTGGAGAGCAAATGTCCTTGTCCTCAATGTGTCACTATCACTACCCTGATAGAACTGAAAAAGACCATTAGGAAGCTTTCCTAAGCAGAGGAATTGGTTTTACTGTTGACTTATTCAGTGACTTTAGCAGCAAGTTATTTCTAAAAGCTCATCTCCTCTCCTTTCTAGGGCAGGTGGAGGACTCTGTGGCATGGTAGAAAAGATGTTGGGAAGGTGTAAGGTGTGTGGACCATGCAGCATTCACAGCTGTGTGCATGTCTTTGCTTGCTTCTGGTTTTGGTTTCCTTATGGTGGATATAAAAATTAAAGATAATATTAGCCAGACGGTGGTGGTGCATGCTCTTAATCCTAGCACTCAGGAGGCAGAGGCAGGCAGATCTCCGTGAGTTCGAGGCCAGCCTGGTCTTCAAGAGCTGGTTCCAGAATAGGGTCCAAAGCTACAGAGAAACCCTGTCTCAGAAAACCAAGGGGAAAAAAAACCAAAAACAAATAAGGCATTAAACAGTGCCCGTGATATCACCCAGACAGGGACTAGCTCAGAGCAGGGACTCAGAATTGTAGATTTTAAACAGAAAATACGATTGCTGTTTCTGTGGTGCTATTAGTTCTGATTGTGGGGATGGCCCTGTTGATTTCTCATATCACAGCCAACACTCAGTATTATTCAGACTTTTTGATGTCTAACCAGGCTACAGTTCACAGCACCAGAGAGGCTAGATAAAAAGAAGGGCTCAAAGAAGGATGCACGGATTTCCTTGGGAAGGCAAAATAGAAGAGATGTCCTGGGAAAAGTGGGGATGGGTCGGTGGGGAGAGGTGATGAGAACAGACATATTTTCTAAAAGCTCTGCCATTGAACTATAGCAACAGAACATTTTTATTTTTGTGACGTCTGATTAATGAACACTTTGCCTCTGTGATTTTCAGCTCCACATCTTCAGTCATGTGGGGATATTGAATTTCCTCTTACTAGCCTTTTGCATTTAGGTAAACTGATTCAGGGAGACTCCATGTAGGGTTTTATATGTGGTACTAGGCAGGATTCCACTTTTCATTTTTCCTTCTTCCTTTCTCCTCCCCCAGCTTCTTTGTATTTCTAGAAATTAACTAGTGCATTAGCATGTAGTGGTAAACTAAGGGAAGAAATTAAAGTTTATTTCAAATTAGGAAGTGTGTGTGTATGTGTTCATGTGTGCATGCGTATGTGTATATGTGTGCATGTCTGTGTATGTATGTGTGTGTCTGTGTGTGTATATGTGTGCGTGTGTGCATGCATGTGTGTGTATGCGTGTGTGTGGATGTGTGTGTGAGTGTGTGTGTATGCGTGTGTGTGTGTGTGTCCTATAATAAGGATTTCCTTTTCACTGAGGGGAAGCTTCTAGCACTGTGGACAGAATCCTTGCTCACAACTCCACTCAAACATTGATTGCTGGTGTATGTAGGGCAAGGTAGTAGTGAGAGGGTGGATTTGAATTGTTCTCCAATTTAAAATTACCCAAACATTTTCTTCAATTCAGTTTTATTAAAGCAGATTGTGATAAAGTCAAGTATTAAAGTTATCTAATGGCTGTTACTAAAAAAGGCATTCACCAAGAGGGTAGGCAGCTTTATTACATGTGTAATATTGGAGTACTATTACATGCTTAATATCGGAGTAATATTACATGTGTAATATCGGAGTACTATTACATGTGTAATATCGGAGTACTATTACATGTGTAATATCGGAGTACTATTACATGTGTAATACTGGAGCACTATTACATGTGTAATATTGGAGTGCCCTGGCTGTGTTTTACCCATGTTTGTTGTGCTAACTGGTAATATGTACTAGGCTTTGTGAACTAAGGGCTTACAGCAATATCATGCATTATAAAGCTTTACTGGGGATTACAGACATGCATGAAAGAATCCATTATATTTCTATACAGCACTAATTCTGGTTGCTGTAACACAGCTCTATGTACCAGTGATTTCCAGAAGTCAACTAATTAAAAAAAAATCTCTTGACTTCCTATTAAAAACACCAACTCTGCCTCCTGGCATAAGCTAAAATCAGAAGTCCGGACAGCTTCGAAGAATGTTGTCTGTTCATTGACCTAAGTTCCTAGTAAAGTTTTACTTCAGTAAAGTTACCTTTTTGGTTCAGAGGTTACCTTTTCGGTTCTTCAGTGTGGTTTATGAATATTTCCCGTTTTTAGTTGTAGGGGAACAGATGCCAGTAGGTGGCGCTCTTTCTCAATGTTCTGATTTCCCTTTTCCACTTTTTTCTACAATAGCTTAGTCATAACTACGGATATTTCCAACAACATCCGAAATTAGCATCGAATGTAAGCTATATGCTTCTGTAAAATAGGGCCCCCAAGATTAATGGACCAGCCATGGTGATCTGATCAACTGCTAAACGTTCCCCGATCACTTTCATGATCTGTATCTAAGTCTCCAACACCCTACCTTTTATTGCAAAGCTATGTCCAAGTCCTAGATGAAACATTGGATCTTTTGATCTCATTCCTAGTTACTCATATGGCATGTCCTAGCTCTTGGCGCTTGTATCATATAGTCTATATTATTGTACATCTTCTGTGCACTAATAATTTTAAGTGTGCGATTTAGAAACCGCAAGTGTATTTGATTATAAAAATGGGCAGGTAGCAAAAAAGCCCTTTGTGGTATGAAAAATCCATGTAAAGCTATGTCCATAAATCTTTATACTAACCTGGGATTATGCGTGGGAACCAGAATCAAAAGGAAGAAGTTTCTAGAGATGATCACTGTAGAGATGAGGGAGTGAACTGTAAAACTGGTACTCATGAAATAACAAACTGTTCCCTGAACTTGGTAGAATTTTAAGGTTTTGAAAAAGTTAGTCACTGGTTTAGACAGATTTATTAATACATATGAAAACCCCTCAAATCTTGTGTATGGAAACCCTCAGAGGAGCTATGATAGAGTTCGTGCAGTGACTCTTCATTTTGTGCAGGAATGAAAACATATTGTGAGCTGGAGTGTTGAGCAGCTGTGCTCACAGGTGTGAACACAGAAAAAGGTTTCGCTCTTTTTCATTTCTCCTTCTTTATTATCTTCCAACCCCTTGCTGCTGTTCGACTTGTGGGCCAAACAGAAACACATCTAAAGGGTACAGTGTTTTTCCACTGTTAGCCTTGGAGCATGCTGTAGGCAGGCGTGGTACCAGTGTCTGGGGAACTACATATGTTCGGCTTTCTGCTGATGTCAAACATGAAGTTTGAGTAGATAGGAGACAGTGAGGACAGGATGCTGTTACACTTCATGGATGTTTCTAGTGTTAGGATGATAGTAAGTGGGATTGCCAGTTCATCATGCTTCATGCCCCATAGTGGGAGATGTAAATACATTTAGTTCTACAAGTAGTTACTAAGCACTCAACAGGTAATGTTAGGAGCAGGGCAAGGTATAATAAAAGCATAGTTATAAACTATTATAAATGTTAAAACTGTGTGAAATGCAAATCTCTTATTTACCTTACCCTTGGCTTCCTCATATGCTCTTTTCTATTTAATAAGTATCTACTAATGTACCAGAGATCTTAAAAAACACATTTCAAAGGTAATTTGGTTTTGAAGGATGGGAGATAGATCAGGGTAACAAGAGCATAAAGAATTAAATTCTTTTTGTATGAGATCATCAAAGAATTAAATATAAATAAAAAGTAAAAGAATTAATTTTGATATGCACATAGAATAGATTATAGGAGAAATTTGGAACAGCTCTAAGTGAGATGGTCCGCCCATCATGCCTTGCTGTCTGCCAATGCTCTTTTCCAGTGTCACATACTGAGACCCAGGGAACCGAAGGTTTGAGTTAATGGCCCTAGGATACAGTAGGGCCTGAATAAAGCTTTTTAGTTTTCATCTCACTGAAGTTAACTAGGGTAAAATGGTCAGCTATGTGCAGTATTGCATGCCTGAAATTCTAACTCTTGGGGGACAGAGGCAGAAGGACCTCTGCGAGTTCAACACCAGTGTGGTCTACACAGTGAGCTCCATGCTGGTAAGGGCTACGTGGAAAGACAGTATGTCTTAAGAAAGAAAGGAAAGCGTCCACCGACTCTGTCTTTTCTTCTCTGGAGAAGTTGTCAGAAAACGCTTTAATACACGTATGAGAAGATCTGGTATCTCTGCTGTTCTGGGATTGCAAGAATGCCACTGCATTGGTATATGGAGGGAGAGCTGCAAAACTCAACAGGAATAGGCTTTCCTGTTTAGCCTGAAGATCCTGTTTCCAGAGACAATCCTCCACAAGGGAGCTCCCAGCTGAGAGCTGCTTGTTGCTTCTCTGGGTCTTGTTTACAACCACTGCATCTAAGAGGCATGGAGGTGATGGCCTCTTTTAATCACAGTCTCTTTTGGGAACCTTGGGGGTGTATGCCAATAGATTCTTCTCAGGGCTTCTCATTTTCTTCAACATCCTCCTGGGCAGTGGGGCTTCAGCACCACAAGTGGAGGACAGCTCACGGCAACTTCCTGCGGCGTCTCCATAGGGCAGGTCCATGCAGGATATAAGCCTAGGACGCAAGCCTACTCAGAAGTGTCCTAACAGCTATGAGCTTTTGAGGCAGGGCACAGGTCTTCAGATATTCTTGGTTCAGACTTAGCTCAGGTGATAGGTGATCTTCACAGGGTATTACGAAATGCCTGTAATTTCTTCTAGGTGGTGTCTGTAGAGCATTCCTCTTCATATATATGTCTGTCCTTCCCCCCACAAACTGATCATAAAACCTGGAAGCAGCTTTGGGGATCATGTATTTCTCTGAAGCAGGAATTATGTATGTAGAACTAATCTTTCTCAGGGTCCTTGGGTTTGTTACGTGTAAACTCCCCTCCGTTCTGCCTTTATCTTTCTTATTTTTTGGTGCATGACTTCTTAGGTGTCTGCTCTCATTGGTTTAGAGAAAGAGAACAGAAACTGGCTTTCTCTTCTGACATTGCTGGCTTCTCTGCTCTGGTCCCCCTCTCATCCCAACAACTTGAAAGAGACAGTCCTTCAGGAGTGCTTGGTTTATATCAGCCTCGGTCTTTCGTACCTCTATTCTTTCCTGGGGAGGAGATTTTTTTTTATTTTTTTTAACAATATTTTTAAAAATTTATTCTTTGAAAATTTAGAGCATGTATACTATGTATTTTAATCAAATCCATTCTCTCACTATCTCCATTCAGCTCCTCTCCCAAATTTTGTGCTCTTTTAAATTTTTAACTAATAACTTACTGAGTTCAGTTAGGGTTGATCATATGTGCATGGCTGTGATACCTTCTACTGGGGTACTGGGGAACCTAGGAGACTACCCTCCCCAAGAAAAGTGACTCTTTTCCCTTCAATAGACATCAACTGCTAATAACTCCTTATCTGAGATGGGGCTTTGGGAGCGTGTTACATATCCATGCTGGAGGTGTGATTGTCTTGATATTATGTAGGTAACCGCAGCTGCTGGGAGCTCATGAGAGCTGTGGCTATGTCCCGAAGACAGCATTTAATGGCCTGTCTCCCAAGTCCACTGCTGCTCACAATTATTTGCACATTCCTTTTCATGATGTTCCCCAAGCCTTTGGTGGGGAAAGTTAATAGAGAAGACTCATCTGCAGCGGAGCTCTCAATGTTGCTTGTTCTCAGCACTTTGACCACACGTGACTCTCTGCCTTCTCTGATGGTTACACTCCCAAAGAAGAGTCTCTCACAAAGGTTGGAAGAAGAGCTAATCTATGGATATAAACATAACTAGGAGGTGATTTCACAGCAGGATTATTTAGTAATACAACAGCAGTAGATTCCCCCTTTAGGTTTTATGACCTCCGCAGGGCTTTTGACCAGGTTTACAGTATGGGGCATTAAATCCCTTATGTGGAGGATGCCTGAAATCCAATCTGAATACATTTGGCTACTCCTATAAATATGTCACTAATGCATCTCTAGGCCCAGTTTGCATGGCAGGTCCATATTAGAGCATGTAGAGCCTAGTGTTGGAAAAGACTATTGATGCTTTTTCTCCCTCAGTGTTCTACATAGCAATTCTGGCAGCATGAAAACTAGCAAGAAGGGAAGGAAGAAGTCAAAGTATCTTTATTTGCAGATGATATGATAGTATGCATAAATGACTTGAAAAATTCCGCTGGGAAACTCCTACAGCTGATAAGCACTTTCAGCAAAGTAGCTGGATACAAAAATTGACTCATGAAAGCCTGTAGCCTTCTTATCTACAAATTACAAATGGACTGAGGAAGAAATCAGGGAAACAACACTTTTCACAAAGGTCTCAAATAACAAACTATCTTGGGGCAATTCTATCTAAGAAAGTGAAAGACTTGTATCATAAAATAACTTTAAAGAAAGTAAAGACAATATCAGAGGATGGAAAGATCTTCCATGCTCATGTATTGGTAGGATCAATATAGTGAAAATGGCCATCTTATCAAAAGCAATCTATGAATTCAATACAATTCCCCTCAAAATTCCAACACAATTCTTCACAGATCTTGAAAGGAGAGTTTTCTGATTCATATGGAAAAACAAAACCCCCAGGATAGTTAAAATAATCCTGAATAATATAAGAACTGTTGGAGATATCACCATCACTGACCTCAAATTCTACTACAGAGCTATAGTAACACAAACACCATGGTATGCACAAAAAAGAAATGTTGTTCAGTGGAATAAAATTGAAGACCAAGGCATAAATGCACACACTTATGGATAACTTTTTTTTTTAATAAAGAAGCCAGGCACTCAAAGAAGGACAGCATCTTCAGTGAGTGGTGCTGGTCTAACTGAGTGGCCACATGTAGAAGTGTGGAAATAGATCCATACTTCTTACCCTGCACAAAATTCAACTCTGAATGTATCAAAGACCTCAAAAATAAAGTGGATATGCTGAACCTGATAGAAGAGAAAGTGGGGACTATCTTTGAACTTTAGTTGACACAAGAAAAGTCTTTCTGAGCAGAATATGGTTAGCAAAGGTACTAAGATCAACAATTAACACATGGGACTTTATGAAACTGAAAATTTCTCTATGGCAAAGGACAGTGTCCATCAGACAAAGTGGAAAAGATTTTACCAACTACACATTAAATAGAAGATGAATATAAAAATATATAATTAAAAACATTAGATATCAAGAGAACAAGCAACCCAGTTAAAAATGGGGTACAGATCTAAATAGAATTCTCAAAAGAAGAAAATCAAGTGGCTGAGGAACACTTAAAGAAATGTTCAACATCCTAAGTCATCAGGGAAATGCAAATCAAAACTACTTTGAAATTTCATCTTACACTTTTCATAATGGCTAAGATCAATAAAACAAGTGGCACTTCATGCTGGTGAGGATATGGAACAAGGAGAACACTCATCCATTGCTGATGGGGATGCAATTTGTACAGCCAATATGGAAATCAGTATGGTGGTTCCTCAGGAAGATGAAAACTGATCTACCTCAAGATTCAGCTAGCCATCTCTTAGGCATTTATGCAAAGGCCACTTCATCCTACCAGATATGCACTTGCTCAACCATGTTCATTTCTGTTTCATTCATAATAGCCAGAAATTGGAAACAATTTAGATGTCTTTCAACAGAAGAACAGATTTTAAAAAGGTGGTACATTTACAAAACGGAGTAAGATTATTCAGTCATTTAAAAAAATTGAAAATCATTAAATTTGCAGGTAAATGAAACTGGGAAAAAGTCATCTTGAACCTGAGAGAAGATACCCCTGTACCTAGGATAAAACCAAATACTACTGCCCTACTAAAAGACTGTAGCAATGAGATGACTCAGTAATATTCTGTACTCATAGATCAGTGCCTTGCTCAGTCAGCAGCAGAGCAATTTCCTCCTGCAGCAGATGAGAACAATACAGAGACCCACAGCCAGACATGCAGAAGGTAACAGGAACATTGAGCCCTAAACCTGTTGTCTCTATCAAATCCCTCCCCTCAGGGCTCAGGGAACCTTACAGAAGAGGAACTGGAAAGAGTGTAAGAATAAGTGGGGACAGAGGCCACCAAGGAAACAAGGCCCTGGGAACCAACACGATCGGAGCTCTTCTGGACTCAGAGAGACCAGGGCTGCATGCATAGGGCCTGCAGGGGGGTGCTCCAGATGGTGCTCTCGACACATGCCCCCATCCCTGATATAGAAGCTGTCTCCCTTGCAAATGAAAAGCTCGTTTTCTCCAAGGGAGTCTCCCTGGGAAGCAAACTACTCTTAAGGGGAGGCTGCACGCCCAGCAGTGGATGGGCAACAGAAAATGAACTGAACTGCAGCTTTGGAAAAATTGTTTCATGATGTCATGCCAGGGATTTCATTTTTTAAACAAATATCTTATTTTTAATTTTAATTACATTCTATGCATATTTTTCTTTCTTTTTACCCCACTGGTCCTTTGCATATATATTATTGTAGTGATGAGGGGAGCGGGCCTGCTTTTCGTCCCGCCCGGCTCCCGCA
>LOEQ01003920.1:47509-61583 GCA_001685075.1 Bramus lutescens
CCGTGTCCAGTGGCTTGCCTTTTAGTTGGCTTCTGATCCGGTTGACAACCCAGGTTAACAATCACGAGGTGGCCATGCTTCCTTCGGGAGGCTGGTGTTAGTTGTATGAGTGCTGACACTCTCTCCTGGGCGCTGTTGTCTTCCAGTACTAACTTTGATCTTTGAGACTATAGAAGTTTCAAGGCAGGGATTGAGATATTTCTCTAGCCATAGTGTCTGGGTTACTGCCAGGTACATACGATAACTTATTCTACTGTTTGCTGAATGAATGGGTTTATTAAGATGGGTTCTGGGAGACAAAATAAAACTCGAGTAGGAGGGAAGCAGTGTCCACTGTGCTGACTCTGGCTCAGTCCCTTAGCGGAGTGCTGAATGCACTGATCACACTCCACAGTTACCGGGGTCAGGTAGGGTCATTGAAGCTTCACATGTGACGACACACCTAGCACTGATAAAGGTCTTCCCTCAGGGGCATAGATTCTTATGTTCACCAGCTCTCAGTATTTGTCAGCATGGCTGCTTTGGCAGCCTAAGTGTAGCCTGCTGGGAAAGGTGCACGTGCTGGCCATGGACAATGGAAGGACGCTGGGATTGGTGTGTGCACGTGCCCGTGTGTGCGCACACACAACACCCCGCCCCCCCGCCACCCATCGTCTTTAACCAAGACAGTCTCTCACAGGCATCCCCAGAGGCCATCTTCCAGGTGACTCTTTATTCTGTCAAGCTGGCAGTTACATTAACCCCCACACTCCCCACCCGTGTCTGCCTGTGGTAGGCAATGTGCTCAAAGTGTGCCTACGCCCAGGGGTGCTGATCGCAGGGTGGCGGACATCTCAAGACTAGCAAATGCACGAATAACAAATGCATCGTCACCCTGGAGTTGCAGCTGTCACAAGCTCTGTGCTTGAATATTGAGAAAACAGAATTCTAATATAGTAGGTTTCACTTATTTTGAGACCGTAAGCTTTTCGCACAGGCTAACCTATTTGATTCTTAGAATCCTCTTGAGGTTAGCACCTTCATCTTATAGATTCCCCCCTCCCTTTTTACAGATGAGAAGGTAGAAATACAGAGAAGTAGTTGCTCTAACCACCCAGTAAGTAGTGGAGCTCAGAATTTTAGCTGAGCCCTCAGCTCTGAGTGACTCCTGGCCACTTTTCAATACTATTGCTGGGGGAGGGTAGAGACTTGAGCCCTCTCTTAGATTCAGTGTCTGTATTTACTTGGACTGCTGACATGCAAGCTGTCTTGAATTTTACTAGCTCTCTTTAAATGGCTTAATTTCAGAAGCTATTCCTCTACTGTAGGATTCCCAAAGTGTCTGAGATAGGAAATCTTTCAAAGCGGGGGTGCCACCACTGCAGAGAACACCTCTTTGGACTGGGCTTGGAGGAAGGTTACTGGGTCAGACACTGGCTGTGACTGATGTGGGCAGACTCTGAGGCTCCCAAAGGAGGCTGTCAGAGGATCTGAGGAAGTGCATGCCAGAGGAAGGAGTCCTAGGCTCTGTTGCTCTCACCAAAGCAAAAACACAGCTTCCAGTTCTGTCCCCCAGGCACATACAACACAGAGGCAGATGTTCTCTGGAACACCTAGGGGGAAAGCCCCCCTGAGTGTGTTAACATGAGTGATTTCCACACGGACTGGATTGCCTCGCAGCTGGCCCACGCCGCTGAGAACCTAACACAGGAAATCCAGAAGGTTCCACTGTGCTCTTTGAAGGAGGCGGAGAGGAAGCCTCTCCTGCTGCCTTGGTTTAATTAAGGGTGGCTGAGGAGGACTTTCTTCAAGAAAATGCCAAGAGTGTCTCAGGGATTTTTGAAGTCAGCAGCTCATTTGCAGCATTAGGAAGAGGGATTTCATTCCATTGAGCAAACAGGCAGGCAGCTGGGGAGCAGGGGTGACTTTTAATTTCACTTTTTAAGGAGATTATGGGAAGCAATATGGTAATGATCCCTGAGAGGCAGTGGTGGACTCCTTCCGAATGTCAGGGACTTCCGACTATATTTAAACCTTATTATTATTTTTTTTTGTCTCTATTCCTCCACTGGGGGCTTGTGTGGCCTCAATCCCCACCTACTGCTCTTGATGGAATGGTTTCATTTTCTGGTGACCTGGTGCCTTGTAAGGTTCCTTTGGGACAGGACTGATAGCCTTTTCCCCTTGAGCCTTTAAAACATAGTTTAGAGCTGGAGTGATGGCCCAGCCTCTTGGTGTGCTGGCTGCTCTTCCAGAATACCCCAGTTCCCCTCCCAGGCCCCTTATGTCAGCTCACAACTTTCTGTAAGTCCTCTTCTGTCCCCCACAGCCACGCAAGTGCTGCATAGGTATCTCTGCAGCTCAAACACTCATACGTGTAAGATAAAGTTAAAATAAATTCTTTAAGATATTTAAAATTTTAATTTAAAATATAATTACCTTGTCCCTTCCCCCCTTTCTGATCCCCCTCAGAGGTATCGTGGGGGTAGCTTCCCTGTCATTTCTAGGAGACACAGTCTCACAGCAGACTTCCTGGTCCTCAGGCCCTTACAATCTTTCTGGCCCCTCTTACATGATGTTCCCTGAGATTTTAGTGCAGGAGTTGATCTGAAGGAGAAAATGGGAAAAAACAGGGAGAGGGGATTTAACTGGGGATGGAGGGAGGGAGGTCAGTCCCAAAGGAGAGGAAAGCAGGAAATAGAAATCATGCTAACGATGTTTGAAAAAGTTTTAAGGAATGACATTATTTTATGTTTATCATGAAACGGTCTTGATCCCTTTGCAAAGACGGCAGGATATGGCTTCACCTCTTGGTTCCACTAGCCCAGAATCTCCCACCTGTCTGACTTTGAAGACGCAGCTAATTTTCATTTTCTTTTTTCAGGTTAGATTTCTGCTACTTGGCTGAGGAGTTCACGCCATGCCTGGGACTTTTCTGCCTTCCCATTTCACTCTGTTGCTCTGTATTCTTTTCCTCTAGATTGAGATGCCTTATTCCCTGAGTGGGCAGGAGAGTCCTGGCTGACTTGATTATCTTCCTGGTACTGGGTTGTCCATTCCTGGCCACCATCCTTGTGGTTCTGCCCACCCTCCTCTTGCTTTCTCCAGTGTCCCAGAGACAGTAGGGGAAGAGAGAGGGCATGGATGTCTCATGTTTTTGTTCCCTTAGAGCTTGCCTTGTATTGCTTCATTGTCTTCTTCCAAGGTTACCTGAAGAAGAAGAATGCAGTGAAGGGGGCCAACCTGGGCTCTGTGGGTCCATTATCATCATGATCTGCATCCTCCCTCCTGAAGGTGAGAGTGAGGATGAATAGCTCTGTCCTGCAGATTCCTGAGGCTTGGCTGCTGAGGCCTCTCCCAGCAGACACCCAAAGTCCATCCACAAAAACAAACCATTCTAAGTAAAGCATTAAATGAATTTATCATGGGAAGAAGTCATTATGAGCTAAGGAACTGAGGTGGTGAGTGAGGCCAGTAGGTAGTCCGGGAGTACCAGGTAGCTGTGGCCATCCCCATTTGAGAGACAAACGGGGAGAAGTTGGTGGTTCATGAATGGGGTTACTCACTGCTGAACACTCAGTGGGAGTGGGGACCAAGGAGGGGATGTACTCTCTCACACAGATAGGGTGGGTCAGAAATGCTCAATGGCCTTCCTTTCCTCTGCCTTCCACTTTCTCTTCAGCGCTTTAGGCCAAATCCAGCTGGAAGGCAACTGACAGGGAGCAAAGGGAACAATCTTCAGGGGGATGGTCTGTCTGGAAAGACTTCACCAGCAAAGAAATCTAATACACAGTACCAGCATAGGTTTCACCCACAGGGTCTCCGAAAAGACCCTAATCACTGCCAGCTCTCTGGGTCACAGGCACGCTGGCTGGTGTGTGTTAGTGAGCCTCCTATAACTGCGTGCATCAGCAGGTATTGGTCACTTGTTTAGAGAAGTTGAAGAGCCTGCCACCTCTCTGTCACCTTCCATGACCTTCACCTTCCAGTTCCTATTTATTTTTGTTTTCCGCACTGCCTCCACATCTTCCTGCTAATTTTAGCTAGACATTTCCTGCTAACTAGTTCAGATGCGACCTGCCAATCCGTAGACAGTTCAATTTCATCTCAACTAATTTGGCCCTGATTTCTCCTTGCTTCCTTATCGCCTCCTTGGTCATTAGGAATCATCTTCTTTGATAAGGTAATTGAGATGCTGGGAATAATTTATCAGCTAACATGGCAATATTAATGAAGAGACAGCGGTGAGGCTGTGTGTCTAGTTCCTACCAAATCTGAGCTCACCCACTGCATTGACTCTGAATGACAGTAAAGTATCACTCACTAAACTCACCAAGCTTATATTATTTTCTGTAGAGACAGCTGGAAAATTATCCTTGGGTGCCACAACACTAATTTTAATTTTAAAGAAATGAGCCATGAACTGCTGAAAACAATAATTCTCAATGATGACACCTGAGAGACTGTTGTGGGTATCAACCAATATATTAATTTTATCTCTGGCTTCCAAGCTGCAGAAACACTCTTGCTAATTATAAAAGAAATGTGATCAAGTATGGCCTATACATATATAAATGCAACCCCCCCTTTTTTTTTTGAAAATATAAAAAGGCTTTCGATGTTCCTTAGCAGATTGCCGGTGTTCTCTTATTAGCTCTTCCCACTTAGAAGAGTCAGGAGTTAGCCAGCCATTTGTCTTCCTGGTATGTGTACCACTGTGTAAGTAATGATACTTTTGCATGAGAGCCATATTTTTAAAATACGTCATTGTTTGGGAAACTTTCTTTCTATTATTGATGATTCAGTTCCTTGTGTTGAGACTTTAAAAAAAATGTCCATTTCCTAATCCCGCAGAACATTCAACAACAAACTTTTACAGAGTAATCCCCATAGCTCAGTGTCAGGAACAGTTTGACATACGAGAGCTGAAAGAGGTAGATTTAAGCTCATCAGGGCCACCATAAGCCATTTGCCTATCTATATGTAAAAAAGGAATTGGCCTTTGTTTTCCAGCTCACTTCACACATTAGAGATTGTTCAGACATCCTTGTGGTGATGAACCCACTTCCAGGTCCCACAGCTCCCTGTTCAGTCGGTCCATAACTGACATGATGGATCTTATTAGGGAATCTGTGCATTAGTGTGGGCCACAGAGCTGCTTAGAGTCAGGGCAGTTGAAAAATCTTAGAATAAACTAAGTCCTTAGGGCTGAAAGAGAAGGTATTGCCATTGCTTACTCTCTTAATGATTTCAGTTTCCTTATTTTTGCATTTTGGAATCACTCTCCGTGGTACTAGTGCTCAAATAACCTAGGAAAAGACTTATTTTCTTTTATACAGGTCAGGTGGTTCATTTAGAAGCTAGTGGCCCCTGAGGATCTGGCTGCATTTGGTAGGCAGATCTCCTTTGGGATCAGCAAATCTGTTCCTGTTCTACCTCCCTGAGCTTGGATCACTTCCCTCGAGGAGATGTTATTTCACATGGAAAGTCACATCTGCTTCAGAAACCCTGACTGCATCTGTAGAGAAGCCCAAGTTAGTGCCTTGGGTCACTCCTTAGCTAGATCTACAAACATTCTAGAAGCATTGCTAACTCCCTTGCTGGATCAGAAGATCTAAGCCAGTGCCTAAGACTCCCATTTCTGAACAGTTCCCTCCAAATATTTTCTATGTCGTTGTAAACTTTCTTTTTTAGAGAAGAAATGAGACAAAAAAAGAAAATACATTATCATCAGTATACTGCTTTAGTTCAAATGTCTCCTGATCTGCCTTTCTGAGTTTCTGTAGGTCAGGGAGGAGGCTGAGGAGTATCACTATGATTACGATCTCCTGCAATACTCAGCACAGACAAGAGTGTAGAGAGCAGACACTCAGAGTTTGGTGATTAACTGGTGGGGTCTCATTTCGTGACAGTGATTCAGGTTAGTGGGTTCTCTCATTCTAGGAGGTCTGCATTAGTTAACCTGCTACAATCAGTAAGTAAGAAAAGACCCAATAGAGGTTAGCTTTGGGAAAAATGAGGCTGTTACTGCCCCTGTATCTGGAAAGCCAGTGAGGGCTCTAGTTCTGTGATTTACTCTGCTGTTTCCAGTTGCCTTTATACCATGGCTCCTAGCCTCTATCACAGAATAGTCAATGGGTGTGGCTGTGCCACAGAGAAACTTTTCTGGAAGCAGGCGGTAGGTTGGATAAGGGTCATGATCATAGTTTGTCAGCCTCTGGCTTAAAGCAACAGGACCTGCAACAGTGAATTAACAGAGGTGTGAGGGAGGCCTTCTCTTGAAAGTGGTTGCTTCCTGAAACTGCAAAGGCACTTCTGTTGTTTTTAGAGCCAGTGAAATTCTGGGAAGAGAAGAGATGTGCTTGGGTTCTAGTCTTGGCAGGACAGTAAGTATTAAAACTCAGGTCTCGTCATTACCAACATTCACTTGCTGTTTATTCTATGCTGGCCATGGGGAACAGGGCGGACGACAGAGCTGTGTTCCCACTGTGAAGGGTCTCTTGCTTCTCTCTCTTGATACACTTTATATACCAGATGTGAGTTCTGGTGTCCATGGAGTGACCAGGATTTCTGGAAAAGGTAATTGAAGTGCCCAAGTTTTCTTGTGGGAAATCATTTTATAAGGATAAGTATTCTTTCTTTGAAGCACCTGTTCAGCTGTGTGGGAGCCTCTCAGGGGCCATACCTAGAAAGAGCTCTTTAAGGGCCTTCCAGCATGTGGTTATCATTTCATTTCTCAGTGCAGTGGAACAAGGCTGTGAAAGTTTACTCTGCATTTAGGGGGGAAGAAATGTGACAGCTCGCTGTCCCATTTATCAGGAACTTGGCACTTTGTGGGCAGCAAGGAGACTTGTAAAGAAGACAAATTAAACCTCCGGGAACAGCAGTGACTCATTCCCTGAGAAGTTCTTGCCTGGTGTATTCTCTCATTTCCTGAAGTGTAAAATTAGGCCCACTCTTCGCAAAACAAGGAAAGCCAAACTGAAGTATCCAGGAGAGAAAAGGAAAACGTGGTAGGAGGAGGAGAGAGAGAAAAGCAGATGGACGAAGAGATGCTGAGAGATAAGAACCAATAAGAGAGAGACTAGGAGGAGAAAGAAGACAAAACAGAAACCCTCATTCTCCAGTTCCTCTTCCTCTGTGGGTAGAGGGAGGAAGGGGGAGAAGCAAAGTAAAGCTACTCAGGCACAAAAGATGCTGGAAGAAGACGCTGTTTGTCTTTGGGAGTGGGATGAGACAGTAAATCACTGCATCATTCTGAACTAATTTTCATCATTTAATGTCCCATCTTCCAGGCAATGCTTTGTTTTGAAATCTGGTATCTCAGAGGGAGTTGATCAGACTGATAAAGACCATAAGACCCCATTTCCAAAGTGCCAGACACTCATTCATCCTGTATAAAATGCAAACTCATTGGCAGAATCATACCTATCCTTCCCCAAGTCCTTATAGCTCACAAAGTAATATTTGCTTGCGATTCTTCTCTGTGGTTGGTAGGCATCATTTCTTAAGGTAAGTTTTCTAGGATTAAAATTCAAAATATCCATGCACACGCACTACTTATAAAGACTGAACTTTAAACAAAAATCTTGATTAAAAATGGTGGTCTGCTTTATTTGGCTTCAGTTTTCTTTCTCTATCTGTGCCTGTAAATATAGAAGGAAACCTTGTGCTGTTTTGCTTAAGCAACAGACATAAATTATTACTTTTTTCCCATCACAGATCTGATGTCTGTTATGAGCCAGCATTTGATTTAGGTGTGTGGAGAGGGCAGGAGATACTGTGATGGGAAGAAAATTCTGTGTCACTGCAAGTAAGAGAAATCTGAGACAATAAAGCAAGCATTGTGGCATGGTTTTAAGGCACACTTTGGGAATTTTCAGGACTTTTGACAAAAAAAATGTTACAGTAACAGTTTTAAAGGTTAGTTTTTTTTTCTTTACTCATAGAGTAGATAAATCACGAGAGGTTTACAGGCCATAGGACTTGAAAGACTTTCATCTAAATTTAAAAGAAGGTAGCCTCCAGCCAATAAAGGATTTCAATAAATATTGACTGCAGTATTTCCTGGGGCTACAGACTTGACTTCTGCTAGAGCCATGTTGCACATTTGATTCTAAGTGGGGGTTGAAGTGTGCCTTTCACAGTGACATGAATTATTCAAGAGACGTGGAACAACTCACTCAGCATGCTGCAGTGCCTGTGGTCTGTGCCATGGGCTGTGTCACGGCCATTTCTACAAGGAGCAAGAATTTAAAGAGCATAAGCGTTGTCATGACAGTGGTCATGGACAGACACCAAACCCAGATGCTTGTTTGGGGCTACTGTGACTGTTTATGGTTGGAACCTGCGGTCACACCCTGACTAGCATACCCTGTCAGAGGGGAGTGATAAACAGTGAGATGAGCATTTTCTTAGTTGGAGGAGTAACATAAAAGCTCTTAGAAATGAGAAAATGAAAGCCGGGTTGAATCTTCTCTTGTATGGTGTCTCAGAATATTTCAAATTTCCGCTGAGAGCTGTGTTGCCTCATTAGGCCGCTGCGGAATATCCATTCAGGATATTCATTCCATCAACGGTGAAATGAAGATCAGCTCTTCTTCCTTCTTCTTTCTGCTATCACTGTGGATTGGGGAAGAGATGTCTATCTCCTCCTGGAAATGAAAGGCACACCATCTGCTTAATAATTAACCTCCGGGGTGTCCTGTAACAAATGCATGAGAATTAACCCCTTGGTGCCACAAATAAGTTTTCTGGAGGGATCTCCCAAACCAAGCAGTAACTATTCACAGGTTCTGAATCAAGGAGAAATGGAAAACATGAGCCTGGTTGCAAGGAAAAAGTGTTAGCAAACCAAATCAATTTCTTTTGAGCTTCGGAATGATCTACACAGCAAGCATCCGTGCCTTGCCTTCTGAAGGACGTTTGTGATAAGTGATATTCATGATGATGGATAAAAATCCTTATCACACAATCATACTGTTACTTGGAGACATTTTTCATTGATTTGCATATTTTAATTTCTTAAGAAAATTATTCTAGCAGAAGATAGTATTTTATACTTGATTAAAAGCTGTAGATGCTAATTTATAAAGAGAAGAGTTTCTATCTTTAACTGTTTTCTGTTCATATGCCATTTCAGACGTGTACTTCTAAAAAAAAAAGACTGTGTATGGAACCTGACTCTTTTGGGGTGTTTTTAGCCAACATAGGAATAATGCTGCAACCGTCTGCTATTGTTACTCAGTCGTCACCACACAACTGCTCATACTACTGTCAAGAAAATGGTCTCTGTAGGTTTCTGGAAGGCCCTTTGAGATGTCATTCTAGGAGCCTTTGGCTGCCAGCTTGCCCATCACCACCCTGTGTCTGGGCTGCTCCCGGTTGCCAGTGTTATGGGTAATATATTTGCTGTACTCTTAAGCACATGCCTTTCTTTCTCAGACTCTTATTTTAGTCCAGCCACTAAGTAGACACAGCTTTTGAACCTGGTCTTTCGGTTCTTTTGAACCAGCAGGTGTAATGATCACAAATACACATATTAGAAAGATACAGAAATGTCACTGAGTATGAATGTGGCTCCTGGGTTCCTACCTCTTCTTTTTTGGCATGAAAGGTCTTAAGTACATTGGGAAAAATCTGAAAGATGTCATATCTGATGTCCCGATCCTCAAGGAGATGTTTGAAGTGAAGATGAATGGAGATTCATGCAACTTTGATTTTTTCAGTCATTCTCTTTAAGTAGTAAAATGGCATAACAAGAAACAAAAATCTCTCAGACTATGGCATGGCATTGCCCAAAAGATAGGTTATTGTTAAAATTAGTCAAATATATCATTTCCCTTCTTCCAGCCCATACTCTGTTCTTAGCTGACAGTATTCACTGGCTATCTGGGCTAGCTTTTCTGTTTCAAATATAAGAACTCTTCTTAAAATTCTAGTGTTTTCTAGACTTGTAAGTTACTCTAAGTCCTTTGAGGGCCAGTAAACCTATGAATTTTTTTTTACATCTCTGTAAAGTGGGGAGAGGGAGGTGCTGAAAATAACCTTACAGAAAAATGAGTAACAGTGTGAACATTGCCTAAAGTTAGAGGAACAGCTTTAGTTTTGAAGAATGAGTCAAAGTCTATCTTTGAGGTCATTTCTGGCACCCTTCTGCTAATCAGAATAGATTTCTTGACACCATCATTCAGGCGAAGCAGCAGGTTACAGAACGGGAAAAGGTCTTTACCAATAATACCGGATAAAGGACTGATATCTAAAGAAACAAAATAACTGGACATTGAGAAAACAAATAACCCAATTGAAAGAATAGAGTGCAGAGCTAAACAGAGTTCTCAAAGGAGAACTCATGAATGACTGAGAAACACTTAAAAGTTCAACATTCTCGTCGCCAGGGAAAAACAAATAAAAACTATATTGAGGTTTCAATTACACCAGTCATAATGGACAAATAAATTATACATATGATAGCCAATGTTGGCAAGGATGTGGGGAAGGGGGAGCATTCATCTATTGCTGGTGGGAGTGCAAACTTATACAGCCACTATGGAAATCAGTGTGGTGGTTCCTCAGGAAGTTGGGGATAGATCCACCCAAAGAACACTCCATCTCACCCCAGAGACATATGCTCATCCATCTTCACTGATGCTCTAACTAGAAACAGCCTAGATTTCTGTCAGCAGATGAATGGTTAATGAAAATGTGGTATATTAATACAGTGCAATATTATTCATCTGCTAAAGAACAAAATTGTGAAATTTTCTATAAATGGGTGCAGCTAGAAAAAAACATCTTGGGTGGGGTAACCCAGACACCAAGATAAATATGGGATGTATCCTCTGTATATGAATGGTAGCTTTTAAGCCTTCCACACGCATGCAATTATCTACATAACCACAGACGTTAGGTATAGAATAAGGGACTACAAGGTATCACATGGCAAAGGCCCCTAGGACCATTCAACAAAGCCAGGGTTTGAGTTTGAGAGTCTTTATTAAGCTGGCCAGAAACTGCCTGGAGAGAAACTGTTTGGGAAGGATTAGGAAGTGTGGCATTGTTGGGGAAGGTGTGCCTTGTTATACAAAATGTGCCTCTTAGGGTAAGCTTGAGGTTTCAAAAGCTCATGCCTGGCCCAGTTTCTCATCCACTCCCCTCTCAGTATATGGATCAAAATGTAGCACTCAGTTATTTCTCCAGTACCAGACCTACATGCTGCCATATTCCCTGTCATGATGATAATGAACTAACCCATTAAACTGTAAACAAGTCCCAAGTAAATGCTTTCCTTCATAAGAGTTGCCTTGGTCATGGTGTCTCTTCAAAGCAATAGAGCAGTGACTAAGACGCAGCCCACAAATTATTTTCAAGCTAACCTCATATTAATGGGTTTTCTCTTCCCCCCTAGAAGTTCAGGGTATCGAACTCGGGCCTCACCTATGATAAGCAAGCACTCTACCATTGAGCTACCATCCTACTCTTCAACTCTTGTGTCTTTGAGACTGGGTCTTGTTATATAACCTTTTCTCATTCCCCTGAATGCAGGGATTGCATGTGCATGCCACCACTCTCAACAATCATGAAGCTCTCGAGGGAGTTGTGTTTAATTTCTGTATTTCCTTAAATAATACCCACATAAATATATAATGATATGGTGAGTGAATAAATGGAGTTGTTTCTTTCTGTCCTTTAAAGCATTTTGAAATAAATCTTCAGGTTTTTTTCCTTAAAAATAATTCTTTCTATGAATCTTGTCTCCATACTATGTGCCAGGTATGTTCTTAAATCAATGTCAGGGATATAAATTTAATACAACATAAAATTTTCTCCTGTGACAAAATAGCAAGTCTGCATGATTTGAGACACAAAGAGGAGTTAAGGAGAAAGATGAAGCCTGGAAGAGGTGTGGCAAGTGCAGAAGTGTTTATGGGAGGCGACAAGGTGAGGTCAGAAAGAGGCGGGGAACAGCAGGAACAGCAAGACATGACAGGAGTCTTAGTGTGTTCAAGAGCAAGGGGAGCAGAGTGAGGGTGCAGCTGAATGACTCAGCGAAAGAAATTGGAGCTGAGGCTAGAGAGGCAACAATAGGTGGGAGCTGCTGGAGGACTTTCAGCCATTTTTGAGAATTTGGACTTTCAATATGAGACGAAACGTCTATGGGATAGTACTGTGACATGATTTCACACAGTTACAAGTTATGGGTTAATGATAAGAAGTTTCACTTTGATTGTTAGACATTTCATTCTAAAGGGTAACATCGTTTAATGATTTGGGGGTGTGTTGAGTTGAAAGATTACTTCAAGAAAAGGGAAATAATAGGGAGCAGAATGGTAGCAGGGACGAGAGGCGGAAGATGAAGGAGAGGAAAGGGGGAAAGATCAAGAGGAACAAAGTATGGATGGAAATCTCCTAAGGAAACTCATTGCTTTGTATCTTAATCAAAAATAAAATATAAGGAACACTTTAGTGAAATCTAGTATTTCTAAAAGAATTTAAAGTTGAGAACCACAGTAGTTTACTGTTGGAATTCTGTGGTAAAGGTCATAGCTACATTTTATGGGCATTTAGTCTACCTTGTTTTTCTTTTTGCCTTCCTTTCCTTTTTTTCTTGAAAAATATGACTTGCAGAAGACAGAGAGAAGTGTGCTAGGTGAAAATAGTGATAAAGATTGGAGCTAAACTTGTTTCTTTTTTATTGATTTTATTGCATTATACATTTTTCTCTGTTACACTCCCTTCTTTCCCTTCCCCTTCAACCCTCTCCCATAGTCTCCATGCTCCCAATTTACTCAGGAGTTCTTTTCCCTTTCTACTTCTCATGTAGATTAGATCCATGTATGTCTCTCTTAGGGTCTTCATTGTTGTCTAGGTTCTCTGGGATTATGAATTGTAAGTTGGTTTTCTTTGCTTTATGTCTAAAAACCACTTATGAGGGAGTACATATGGTAATTGTCTTCCGGGGTCTGGGTTACCTCACTGATGTGGGATTCTCATCTGTATGATGTGAATATCATTGGTTAATGAATAAAGAAACTACTTTGGACCTATAGCAAGTCAGAGAAGAGGTATTTGGGGAAAACTAAACTGAATGCTGAGAGAAAGAAGGTGGAGTCAGGAGAAGCCATGTAGCTCCACCAGAGACAGACACTGGAACTTGACCAGGTAAGCCACAGCCCCATGGCAATACACAGATTAATGGAGATGGGTTAATTTAGGATATAAGAGTGAGCTAGAAATATGCACAAGCTAGTAGGCCAAACAGTGATTCAATTAATAGAGTTTCTGTGTGATTATTTTGGGTCTGAGCTGCTGGGTGGCTGGGAAACAAACAACTGGCTCTAAGAGAATACCTCACTCAATATGATGTTTTCTAGATCCACCCATTTGCCTGCAAATTTCAAGAGCTCATTATTTTTTTCTGCTGTAAATGTGTAAATGTACCACATTTTCCTTATCCATTCTTTGGTAAAGGGCATTTATCTTGTAAGAGTTAGCCAATAAGAAGCTAGAGCTAATGGGCCAAGCAGTGATTTAATTAATACAGTTCCTGTGTGGTTATTTTGGGAGTCTGGACAGCTGGGAAATATACAAGTGGCCAACTATAATAGGTCCTGGCTCAGGCCTAGTCCCTTGGAGGTCCCAGACTCACACGTGGACCTGCAGAGGTCTTGGATCTAAGCTTTTTAAAAATTATTTATTTATATTTTATTTATCTTGGTGTTTTGCCTGCACGTATGTTTGTGTGAAGGTGTTGAATTCCCTGGAATAGGAGTTGCAGACTGTTGTGATTTGCCTTGTGGGTGCTGCTGGGAATTGAACCTGGGACCTCTGAAAAAGCAGCCAGTGCTTTTAATCACTGAGCCATCTCTCCAGTCCCTACCTTAATTTTCTTAGTTGAAGATTTTCTGATACATTACTCTGAATATGTTTTATTGCTCTCTAACTTACCCACAGAGGAGCTTTAGCTATATGGTATAAACAGTAGAAATCATAATATATTGGAAACAATTCTCACCAGGTTTCAAAGTCTCTGTAGACCATGTCTACCTGTCTGTCTGTCTATCTATCTATCTATCTATCTATCTATCTATCTATC
>LOEQ01003920.1:72891-86930 GCA_001685075.1 Bramus lutescens
TTATGCAACAGTCCAGGCAAGAGCAGTTTCTTGACCAAATGGCTATCAAACTCCCTGTCCTGGAACTAGCTCTGTAGACCATGCTGGCCTCAAACTCACAGAGATCCGCTTGCCTCTGCCTCCTGAATGCTGGGATTAAAAGCGTGTGCCACCACCGCCCAGCACCACCTTTATTTTTTTAAGGACAAGATTCTCACAGATTTGGCTAGACTAGTAAATTCCGATATCTGCCTGCCTTTGTCCCTGCACAGGGGTTACAGATGTCCATCCTAACACCTTTAAAGTGGGTTCTTTAGGTCAAACACATACCTCCATGCTTATGTGATGCATATTCTATCTACAGAGCCATCCCTCCACCCTTCTTCTCTTTTTGATCAGATGTTAAAATTCTGAAATAAACTGTTCTATAGTGAGAGAGATGTTATCAGCCTTGGAGGCCACTGAGAATGGACTCCTTTCCATAGTCAGTGTTGAACCCCACCATTTCATGGACCAGCCTGAGTCCATCTTAATTTGACTACAACTTATTTCGACCTTGTAATAAGATGGTCACTCCTGAAATAAGTTAATTCCTGTTTTTCATAAAACTTGGATTTGACCATGTCTTGACCTATTTTCCGGAATTTGAAATGTTCTACACCCAATACTCTGACCATATCCTGATAAAATAAGATGTTTTGCCAAATAATTTTGTAAGGTTCAACCAAATTTCTTTGTAACCAAAAAAATCCCCCAACCTTGGAAATCTCCTAGTCTTGCAGATTTTTTTTAAGCTATATAAACTCCTTTGTCTCCTGTGTTTGCTGGTGTTTTCTCAAACCCTGTTTTAGAGAGATAGCCCTGTCTGGCAGAAAATAAAGCCTTCTTTATTCAACCAAAAATTTGGGTGATGGTTTTTACTTATTTGGTGGGATTAACAGTTTCCCTACCCTGGCAGTGCTGGGGAGGGAAGCACCAGCATTGGCTCTACTTAGGCTTTAAAATGCCTTATGGAAAGGCCGAGGCATTAGGGCTTTGTCTCATAAAGGGGAAGTTACTTCCTCCAGGTCAGAAAATGGAATCTGAGATCTAGCACTGGCCTTGGTGGAGGCTTGACCTTCTGAATTGCATTAGAGATTAGACCCTTGCACATTATTGTGTCCTCCCTTTAGAATGAACCTAGCTGAACCTATTGATGCCCTGGCCAGGAGAAGGTCCCTCAGGAAATTCCATTCACCTGAAGACATGTCAGGGTGTGGGAGGGATGGTCATCCCCTTAATGAGATAATGTTCCCATACTCCCCAAAAGTTCCCCCCACCCCAATGCTTGGTGAGCTTCACTGTTCAACCTGATGACTTCTTAGTTCTACCTCAGAAGTAATAACTTTTTCTTCTCTTTCTCTATGCCCCACTCCCAAAGCTTAAGAATCCCCTTTTCCATTCTATGATGGCTTACCAACTTTCATGCCTAAATAAAAGGGCATGGCTTTCTCTTCTCATCTCCCCCTTTCTAGAAACCGGTGGGTTTTCCAGATTTTCCATCCTGTTGTTTTCTTTTAAATTCTAATAAAATGGCCTTTGAGTTTCCTTCTTAGTCTATTTTAAAAATTCTTTTTATCAACAAGACTAAGGACCCAAAAAGGGAACCCTGGTTCCCAAGTAATCTGATGGATAATTTTAACAATTAAACTACTACAAATTGACCATAAAGTCTGTCTAGAGGCTGAGAATGTTCTAGAATGAATGCTGAAGCTTTTTTTTCTGGTTTATTTTCATCAAATGTTTAATTTTTATGAAAGGAATTATTCTTTATTTTCTTATAAAAGTCCAAGGTTGTCTTTTCTCTTTTGTTTTGTTTCAATGTCTATTTAATGTGCCTTGCTCCATCAGTCCACCATGCCTGCAGCTCTTATTCTATTTTATTTTTTTGCTGTTGTTAGGTAAGTTACCCAAGAAAGAGTTGTTCATACTATAATGAGCACAAGTTCCAAAATGGAGGCCAATTACCAAAGACAGAACTTCCTCTAGCTCAGCTGCTCGTGGGTTTTATAATGTTCATTGACCTTGGATTTCCTAGGAGTTTTGAGTGGTTCTGAATCAGCAATTCTGCTCTGATTTTGAAATGAAACATTTTCTAAAGGAGAACTATGCTTTTAAAGGGCATATTTTCATCTGCAAAGGACGGCAGGAGTACAAACAGGCTGCAACAGCGCCCAATTCATCGCTTGCACCAGTCTCCAGGTTCCTTCCTTTGTAGTCTTACCATTTCTACTTCTTATTTTGAGCAGACATATACGGTCTTTTCCCACGAAGGTCAAAGGTTGTAGTATAAAATCTGCAAATTTATTCTCCTGGCCTACTTTTTCGGGCCTCTCCCCACTTTGTGTTTCCCTGGGCTTTTGTGGTTCTAGGCAGTGAGTTGTGGTTGCAGGCAGTGAGCATCCTAATTACAAAGCTCATTTTCTTATTCCTCCTTTCCCCCATCATTTTCAATGGTGTTTGGTGTATTACAGATATTTAATAAGTGCTCACTGAAATCCATTTTCAACCTTTTTCAAGTTTCTTTTGTTTATGGGTCAATGTCCCTCTGGTTGTAAAAATTTTATTCCCAAGTCCTAAGGATGGGAAATGAGATATAGGAAGAAGGTAAAACAAAACAAAAAAACTTAGCAATATTTGATCTGAGATGATTTTTTTTTCTCCCAACAGGAACATATAAGGTTAACAAGAGCCTCCCTAACCAAAAAGTTAAAATCTAGTCCCCTGCTTTGCGTGGGACTGAAGGGACTTTTAGGATGTGTGACTCTCATAGATGACACCAAGAAAGTTCTGTGTAAATTGAGACAAGATGGTCACCCTAGAACTAAACGCAGCGCAGGACAGGAGTGACTTTGTTGTAGAGCTTCTCGGCCTTGAGTCCACTCTGGGAATGTCTTGGAAGATCTGCCAAGCAGAGAAATTCTTCAGAAATCCTGATTTAGTCAGGATGTTGTATAGACACCTGGATTGTAAGTTTCCAGGAGAGCCTAACATGGGAACTACACTTGTCAGGCAGTATTTAGAACAAGCTGGTCTCATGGCTTTGGCAAGGCACCAATTATTCTGACTCAGCAAGCGAAGCTTGCTGAGAAAGTGTGGTTTGGCTTTGGAGATGGATGACAATGGTGATTTGGACTACATGATCCCCTACTTTCATGTTTACTACTTTTTTTTGGATGAAATGATAAGCAAGCGACAAAAGCCACCCTCCAGGCCAGCAGAAAGATAAGTGAACCCAGTCCATCAACTTCTCACATGTACCTCTTTGGTCCACATGTCCCTGGTAGACTGGAAAATTCTGATCAGCAGAACTCAGAGCTGAATGTTAGGCAGAGTGAATACCTTGCGGATGGATAGACAGCAGCTTCTTTACTGTGAATATAGCTTCCCTGTGAGGACTGTAACCCTCAGTCATAAACTTAGGTGTTCTTTTTCTTACTGGATCATTAGTTACTACAGCCACAGGTGCAGCAAGAGAATAATGACACTTTGGGATCTGTTTGTAAATTTTTGTTGTAACACTTACCACTCTTAATCCCAACAGAGGCCCTGTGCTTCCTCCACTCTCTCCACTCGTCTCCTCTTTTGGATGGGAATCCAACTTTCCTGTCTCCTACTGCCCACTTTATGACATCACCCGTCTACACACAAACCTACCACTACTTGCTCAAATCTTGAGGTTTTCATGGGGTTGTCTGTAAATAAATTTAGATCATCCCAAGTGACAAGTGGCCAGTGACCAGGATCTTTCACACTGCATGCCGATTGTTTAGGCTCAGCTACCCAAACAATCCCTAGAACTGCGTCCCAAACTTTGTGTCTGTGGTTGGTATTACCTTTTCTCTTACCATGCCAGAAGAGATCACTCTTCAAACAAATTGTAGGTAGTGCTCCAAGCCATAGATTCATCCCTATGTTGCTGGGTATTCTGCAGCAATCAGAATCTCTTTGTCTTGATTTCTAAGCATGCAGATACAAACCTCCCAGTTCCCCAAACAGGTAAGGGTTCTTTCCCAGCCTGGGAATGCAGTGGAATTCAAAAAAGAGATTCCACTCCTCTTGTCCTTCTAGAGCTGAGATCACCTGACTGGCATTGATTTACTCCAAAGAAACACTGAACACAGCTTTGTCTTCTTTGACAAGGATATCACTCTCTTTATTGAGAAGCTCCTTAAACACTGACATTGTAAATCAGTTGTCACTCCTGGAAAATAAAGCCATAGTCAGGCAATTAAAGGAGGGCGGGGAAGACAGCTCAGCAGTTAAGAGCATTGGCAGCTCTGCTAGAGGACTTGGGTTCTGTTCCCAGAATTCACTGGCAGATCACAAACGCCCGCATCTCCAATGCCAGGTCATCTGACGCCTTCTCCCGGTCTTTGTGGGCACTGTTCACACATGGTGCGCAGACCCACATTCAGGCAGTCATACACATAAAATGAGTTGAATCTATTGGAGATTATATTTCACAAAGTAAAACTGTTAGGAAGATATAGCAGAGCTGTTAGAAAGATAAAACATGGATATGATGAACATGGAGAAGAAGGAGGACTTGGCTGAGCACTGCCATTCAGCCAAAGCCAGAAGTAAAAAGAGAGAAAATCGTTCAACAAAAGCAACAACAGTATGCAGAGGAAGATTTTTGTGCCTGGGAGGGAACGTTGTGGAACAAGGACCTTGCAAAAAGAGTGGCAAGGATTTGGAAAAGTCTTTCTTAGATGTGGTCCTTGTCCCAGCCTGTTTGTGTCATCGAGACCGGCTTCGAGCACAACACAACTGCAAGGCCAGCTGAGTCACCAGTAGCGGACACTGAAACCCAGAGCCCTGAGCAGCACAGAAAGGGTTCCTACAATCCGTGGGTTTTGCTCAGAGTATCTCCAGTCAGCCAGCGCCAGCACGACCCGAGCCATAGAAACACGTGGTATTCTTTGGAAAAGAGATGAGGAGTGAGTGTATCATTAGGCATGTTCTCATTCCCAGACAAAACGCCAGGTCTTCTAACTGCAGCACAGAGAATGAAGAAGGCATTTTCTTCTTGAGGATGGGCTGGGTCTCTTTAGGCTGGGCTAGATCCATTCTTCCATGAGCTGTTCCAGGACAAAGATCACAGTCAGACCATCTTCCCTGAGTCATGAGCTATCTTCTACCCCTCTAGGTTCCAGGGAACTAGATTCCTTAGCTGACCACAGAAGATAACAGATTTCCTCCTGTTGTTAGAAAGGTTTCATTCATATCGCCAATATTTACCTCTGTTTTTGTGACTGAAGCCCTATGGCTGAGTTATGACCATAATGGACTGTGACAGATAGTTTTCTGTCAACTTGACACAAGCTAATATCATCTGAGAGGAGGGAGCCTCAGTTAAGAAAATGCCTCCAAAAGACTGGACTGTAGGCAAGCCTGCAGGGCATTTTTTTAAAATTAGTGATCAAGAGGGGGAGGCCTCAGCCCATTGTGGGGTGGTGCCATTCCTGGGCTGGTAGTCCTGGGTTCTATAAGAAAGCTGGCTGATAAGTAAGCCAAATAAACCATTTAATCTCCAGTTTCTTTGGTCATGGTGTTTTTCACAGCAATAGTAACCCTAACTAAGACAGGGGCCTTCAATGAGAGTCTCACCCTACTCCTGAAAGCTACAAACCCATTTTAGTTTACTATTACCCTTGTAATAGTACATTTAACTTGTAGTAAATTTAAGCTTCCAGAAATTTTTGGAAGCTTTTAAAGACAGAACAAGAAGGGGAAAATGGGGAGGGGGTGGCGAGGAGAAGGGATCTTTTTTTTTTTAATCTCTAAATTGAAAACAAATTTTTAATCTCTAAATTGAAAACCAAAAAAAAAAAACCCTGAAAATAGGAATGATCACACTAAAGCTACCAACTTAGAAATCAGACTGAAAGTGGGGACCACTCTAAGCTTTTTTTGTTAGCCTCACCAACTGTTAATTTTCCCCCTTGGAACTGCCTTCCAATTTAACTACAGACTTGTTCTTTTGATATTCTTTTAAGTAATGCTTTGTTTAGATTTTTTTAAAAAAAGATTTATTTATTATGTATAGTGTTCTGGCTACAGACTAGAAGAGAGCACTAAATCTCATTACAGATGATTGTGAGCCACCATGCAGTGGCTGGGAATTGAACTCAGGACCTCTGGAAGAGCAGCCAGTGCTCTTAACCACTGAGCCATCTCTCCAGCCCTTGTTTAGAATTTTTTTATATGCAATACATTTTGATCATGTTCTTTCCCCTTCCCCAACTCCTCCTAGAGCTTCCCTGTCTTCATGCTCCCTCTCCAAGAAACATCAAAGCAAAAAACCAATAAGACAGAAAAAAAAAACCCACAACAAACAAGTATAAGACAAAAAGTGCAAGTCCACCCATAAAAAACCCATGGAATCCTTTTGGTGTTGGCTTGGGCTTGGGGTCTGCTTGGTATTCCTACTGAGACTCTAGTAGAACAAACTGATTCTTTCCCCTTCCCCAGTGGGTACCAACTGCAAATAGCTTCTCCATCAGGGGTGGGACTTTGTGTCTGCCTCCCTTTCTCAGTGCTGGAGTTTGGTCTGGTTTGAACCTTACAGATTGTCATGGTCTCTGTGAATCCTGTTGTGTCCAGAAGGAAGACATTATTTCCTTGGAGGCATCCGTTCGTTACCTCTGGCTCCCCTTCTGCATAGCTCCCTGTCCTTGAGGAGAAGGTTTGATCAAGATATCCTTAGGGCTGAGTTCTTCAAGGTCTCTTATTCTGTGGATGTTGTCCAGCTGTGGGTGTCTGTGTTAATTGCCAAGTAGTGCAGGAAGAAGCTTCTGTGATGATGGCCGAGGGAGGCACTGGCCTATCGTATAGCAGTCCATCGTTAGGAGTCATTTGATTGCTACGTTCCTTTAGCAGAATAGCAGGAGTAGGCATAGACTTGTTCTTTATCTAACATTGGGTAAAATGAGGTCACTTGTGCAGAAATGTGAAACCATCTGCGTCCTCTTTTGGTTTGCCGCATGCTTTATAGCAAAGGCAAGGGGCAGAAGCAAAGGCTCACAACCCCTGAAAAGTGGTTTTGTTGAAATCTCTGCCATTTAACAAATCGTTGAAGATTTTTCTTCTCCAAAATGGAAGCAATTAACTTAAAAAACAGACTACCCTCACTACCACCACCATCACCACCAACAAAAACCAGCGCGAGAAGGGTATTTCTTACACCTACAGAAGTAGAAGTGTGTCGAGGTTAAGTTTGCCGAGCCCAGCCGGTGCTAATGAAGTTAGAGTCTGCCTTTCTTGACTCTCTGGGAAATTTTCGTCAGCCCTTTCTACATAAAAGCTTTATAGGAAGCTCAGCTACTCTGTGCTGTGTTTGTAAAGGGCCAATCTCTTTCTAATGAGAGACGGATGGAGATAACAAACTTCATTATCCACAGCCTCCCAGTGAGTCGATCTGTGAGATGACTTTGGCTTGCTTTTGATCTGGGGGTGTGGGGATGCATACATCTAGTAATAAAAAGCCTAAGCTCTTGTGGGTAAGCCCTGAGGTGTTCAACTCCCTGATGCCTTACCCTTTTAAATTAAATTAGAGTTATCCCTTTATCATATTAGGCAGCAACATTGCTTTCTGGTCAAGCTCTGTGAAATCTTCTGGAGGTGTAGAGCACACAGGCCCATCCAGTCTCTGCTCTTCCAGTTCATTGAAGAGTACTGGAAGGGGGCAAACATGAGGGGGTGGAAGGGTGCTTCGCCGCTCTGAATTGCGGCTCTCTTTATGAAGCATGGCAGAAAAGCAGAAACACTGTGGTCTCTGTGTGGTCGGCTGTCTCCTCACCAGAACATCCGCCCAGGGTGGCTTTTCTGCTTTGGCATCAGTAAGTGAACCCTCGTTCACATGGCCCTCTAGTATAATCACAGTCATTTTGGATTCAATTAGCGCTTTACAATTTAAACTGAGACCTGCTTAGGCTTTGTCAATATTTTATGCTCCGTGAAGGCCTAGATGTTTAGTCTTTTATATCGCTTTCTCGCTCTTCTTGTTTGTGTTTTGTATACAGGAGGTCAACACTGGGTAGCTTTCCCAGTTTCTCTCTATTTTACTTTTAAGACAACGTCTCTCACTGAACTTACAGCTTGCTGGTTAGAGAGACTGACTGGCCAACAAACCCAGGTAAGTGTGTGTCTCTGCCTGTCATGTTCCCCCCCACCCCACAGTGATGTGGTTACAGACGTGCGCCCACCCCTGACTGAGTTTATATGTGGGTTCTGGAGATCTGAGCCAAGGCTTTCATGCTTGTGCAGCAAAAGCTGTATCAACTGAGCCAGCATCCCAGCCTTCTCTTACAGAAATGAGAAAGACTGATATCCAAAAGTGTAGGATTTAACTGAAACTCAACCAGCTGCTCCTGAATCCTGATCTCTGCAAAGCTGGCAACCCATCGCTAGACTCTGTCCAATGGCAGTTTTGTTGTTTTTACCTCTGTCGGAAAGCTTCTTAGCGGAGGTCCGTGTGCTTATCACGTTTCTACTCAAGACAGCCGGGGCCTTGCTTCTGATGCGGCAGAGGACAAGCTGTCAGAAGAATCCCCCAAATGATATGATTGCCTTTAATTCTTCCAGAAAGATCTGCTCTGCCTTTAAAAGGATCAACAGTAGGAGAGGGAAGGCTCGAGAAGATGTTCACACAATGTCAGTCTTGGTCCTAAGTGGGTGATGTCTCAGGAGCGCTCCCTTGAGGTTGGGTCATCTAACACCCACATATAAACTCAGTCAGGGGTGGGCGCACATCTGTAACCACATTTAAATTGGAAAGAACCTTTCTGCTAAGAGGACGGTGCCAAGCCACACTCTCTGGTGCTTTGATATCATTATAAAGAAGGGAAGGTATTTTATCATGATGAAAACATTTACTAGATTGCTTTCGTTGAAGTTACAAAACCTACGGGACCAGTTCTGGATCCTGATCTTAAAGTATGGTTTCAAAGGAGACCTGACTTCTCTGCAGGGTTTCTCTGGTTTTAGAATGAAAACAAGAATATAATGAGTCCTGCAAAGGAGACTGGAAACTAATTAAAGAGACTGAGCATTGTCCATCCTTTCACACAGCACTGAGGCCTAGACGAACTGCAAAGGTAGAAATACAGAATCAGTAGAGGATTTGCTAAGACTAAAAAACACAGGTAGTTGATTGTAAAGCACTTAGTATGTGTAAAGAATTATAATAAAATTTAAGCGTTTCCTTTGTCACCAATAAACTTAAAAGGCAGTGGGCTAAGGGAACTCTACCCACGTGTAAGTGTTAATTAAATTAGACAGTGTAAAGCAGTGGGGAGGAGGCTAGACTAAGTGCCATGTTGGATCCCTGGAATGAAAACTCATTTTTGGTGTGTGAATCTAGGCATTTCATAGAAAACAGAACATCTTATCTGGGTCTTGAAAGACCAGAGATTTGAGAAGGTGAAGAAGGAAGGAAGGGAAGGAAAGAAAGGAGGAAGGAGAGAAGGAAGGAAAGCAGTCCAACGTTTGCAGCATTGTTAACTAAGTGTGGTAAAAGAGGAAATGAGAGGTATATATGGGAAATGGCCTGCAGCTGAAGTCCCTTAGAGTTGAACACTTATATGGAGGCGATGGAGAAGAGAGACTAGATTGTGGAAAATGGGAAATCTTGACCTCACGTTTGTTGCAGAATATCTGTTTAACTATGTAAAGATGTGTTGCATTTGTTTAACTTTGTAAAGGTGTGTTGCTGTTTCACATTGCCTGCCTTAGCGCCTGATTGGTTTAATAAAAAGTTAAATGGCTAATAGCGAGGAAGGAGGGATAGGCAGAGAGAGCAAGCAGGAGAAGGAATTTAGGCTCCAGGGAAAGAAGAAAAAGAGATGCCAGGTTGACATCAGGGGCCAGGCGGCCAGAAATGGAGGAAGCAGAAAAGTAGGGCATACAAAATGAAGCAAAGGCAAAAAGCTCAGAGGCAAAATGTAGATGAATAGAAACAGGTTAAATTAAGTTAAAAGAGCTAGTGGGACAAGCCTAATCTAAGGCTGAGCTTTCATAGCTAATAATGTCTCCATGTTTTTGTTTAGTAGCTAGTGTGAGGCCCAAAGAAAATTCCAACTATATATGTAAGAATTACTTCTTAATTTAATAGCCATGAATTAATAACTGAGGTTTCTAGTTGGTATAGATTATGTTAAGACTACCTCTTTGAAAAGAGAAAATCTGAATTTGTTCTCAGTATTGAGATTGGCTTGGATATGAAGAAGTAAAAAGTAATGCATAAAAATGTTTATGTGGGAGGCAGAGGCAGGTGGATCTCTGTGAGTTTGAGGCCAGCCTGGTCTACAAGACCTAGTTCCAGGACAGGCTCTAAAACTACAGTAAAATCCTGTCTTTAAAAAAAAATTAAATAACCAATTTATTCTGCAAAAGCACACTGTCTCCCAAACATTTAACCCTGAGGTAATATTCCTCTCACTTGTGTCTTACATACTTTCTGGAGGAAAGGGTGGTCAGGCTTCCAGATGTGTGTGCTGTGGCAAAGGAAGATGAGGTTTGTCTTAGCCACACCTTCTTTAAATATCAGAGCTTTATTTCAGAGCACTTGCAGCTGATTGCTTGATTTAGCAAAGCAATTGGCAGTTCAAAATCTAAGCTAATGGACAAAGACATGGAACAGAGGCCCACTAATCTCCAGATCATCAAATGAAATGAAATTTTGAAAAAAAAAATGTTCCTATAATGCTAAATCCCAATGACTCATTTAACCTGTAATTCTGAAAGTGGGCATGCAGAAGGAGAAAAATCCCTTTTGCTCTTCTGATGTTAAGACCAGTAACAAAAAATACTTTTTGGGTGGAGACAGGCCATGGACCATTTTTCTCTGGAAAGGCTGAAATGATAGCATATGGGCTGTCTGCTTATCGACCTATCTGAAGGATACTAATCATAACAGTGATTTCAGGGCTGCTCTAACTCCTTCAAACAAATGATGACACATTAACTTGCTTGGTTACTGAAATTTCCCCTTCTTATTTTGTCAAAGATAAATAATTTTCGCTGTTGTATTAGTTGGTAGTTTATGCCTCTTGTTTATGTCATGTAATGCCTATTTAAGAAGACATTTTGACCCGAGAGTTGGAAGGACAAGAGGGCTCTTGTGGAAAGCAATGAGCCTTTGGCAAATGTTTAGTGGTCTAATGAGAACATTACTCCTAAGCATTATTCTATTTAATTGCCACAAAAAAAATACAACGGAGGTATTAGACTTTTGTGTTTAGATCCAACACTTATGCTTGGTCTGGAGAAGCTGACTTAAGTCGCTGCAGGCCTGAGATCCTCCCTGTCTCTCCCTACTTTGCTATCTTTAGAGATTTTGAACTCCACGGACACTGCTATATTCTGGTCACAATCAGCCAAGAGTCTGAGCGATGAGTGGATGGCTTGGCCTTGGACTCACAAACCTAGTGATTCAGATATCATACCATCCTCGCACTCTCTCCCACCCGCAGTAGCTCTTAGAGTCTAAGGGTCTGATGGACTCTGCTCCTCACCTTCCCCTTTGGCCTCACTAGATTTGCTGTAGCTCCATTAACCTGTTACACTCTTAGCTCTTATCCCCATCAGGTTGCTCTCCACAAGGACCGCTTGCCTGACTTTTCCAGCTCACAGTCAATCCTTCCAGCTTCAGAAAAGACATCCATCCTTTCATGCTCTCTCCCTGCCTCACTGTTACGATAAGTACCACACACCCTTGCAGTATTTTATGGATTACCCTCATCACATATTAGCTTTAACATTTAGTTATATTCTTAATCTCTATGTTCCTGCTCAAATAACAAAATCAATTCCATATTAAAACAGAGATAAACTAATTCTTCTTGTTAGTAAAGAGTCCTAAATGCTCCACAGAGTAGGAGGTATTTATGATAATTTCTTTTTACATCACTGAATGAATCTGTAGTATCTAATGCAACACCCACAGGACTTTCAATATGACCAAATGTAAGTATAAAATATATTCCAGCTTTAAGACTTAATAAGAAAAATGTGAAATATTTTTATTAATAAATTTTTCTGTTTATTATACATTAAAAATTTAGGTCTATTGGGTGAAATAAATATTAAAATTAATTTCACCTGTTTCTATATGTTTTTAACTGTTGTGTCTAGGAAACTTAAATTCCCTACATACTTTTCAGTGTTAGAAAGTGTTATTATAGAGTATCCCTAAAATTGAGCTGCAATTGAATGTCAAGGCTTTTAAGGTCCCTTATATCATGATGTTAAAAGCCTCCACTTAAAAACTTTGTGTATTGTTCACATTGCAACCTCACCACTTCCCTTTCTAGTGCACGCAGTTAGGAGGCTTGCGGGGTCATCAGTCTCCCTGCCTTGCACCTCCCTGCTCAGTTGCTAATTTCTTGGGGGTCATAGGGGTACTGGAGAAAGCTGTAATTGGCAGTTCCCTTAACACTGACTCTGAAAACATGTTGCCCTTGGTGCAGTGATAGTGCCCCCTTGTCAAGGGATCTCTGTACTTACAAGTTTAGAAAGTGTGTAATTGGTACAAGAGAGCTGGTGGTTGCCCTTGAAGTATTTCATTGTTGGAGTCCAGCAGCGTCTCATCAAATGATCATGCAGGACTAACTTTGGCATCTGATCATGAGTGCTGCTCCCCAATCCCTCACACCATTGCTTAGATTTTAAAGAGTTTTTTTTGGAAACATCTGTTTCACTTTCTCCCTTTTCCCTTAAAAAAAGTGACGTGCCTATCCAGATGTTTTAAATTTATTTAAAGGATCCTATTGTTTTGTCTTTGCTTCATTGATGCTAGAAAAGTATTTCACACACGCATACACAGACATATCATGTATGCATAGACGGTCTAGTGAACTGACTCAATGTGAAATCATGCAGACACGTCTCAGTTCTCGCTGCTCGCTACCCCAGTGTTGCTACTTCATATATTTGGATACTGTGAACACGATGCACCATTAACAAGTTAAGAACTAAACTTTTCTGAGTGTGGTGGCACATACCTGCAATCCCAGCACTTGGGAGGTAGAGGTAGGAAGATCAGGAGTTCAAGACCAGCCTCAGCTATATAGTAAGTTTGAGGTCAGCCTGGGCTACTTTGAGGTCCTTTTTAAAAAAAAAATCAAACAAACTATTGTAGGTGGAGTTTTCCCGTTCTGACTTCCTGCTCCCCATCCCTGCAGTTGCTTCTAAATTATCATACAGAAACTTAAATTATTTATAAATGCTGGGCCAGTAGTTCAGGCTTGTTACTAGCTAACTCTTACCTTTAAAGTAACCCATATTTCCTTTCTATGCTTTGTCACATGGCTCATGGCTTGTTACCCCATTTTCTATATGTCCCATTCAACTAACCTCTTCATTCACTTAACAAGAATAAAACCCCCATGACCAACTACATCTTCAGTGTTCCCCCCTCTCTTTTTGTCATTATTGAAATATTTTTAAAGGTTTACTTTTTATGTGTACAGGTGCTCATCTGCATGTATTCCTGCAGACCAGAAGAGGACATCAGATCGTGAGTCACCAGGTAGGTACTGGGAATTGAACTCAGGACCTCCGGAAGAGCAGCCAGTGTTCTTAACCAGTGAGTCATCTCTTCAACTCAAGGTCCCTTCTCTTAATGTTTCATGATGGGGGTTGAATTTCCATAAGTCTTGGTGGGGACATTCAAAATATAGTAATAGATATGCAGAGCTCCGCTCTTGAGAAGATGAGAATGATCCAAGAGAAAGACTTCTTTTCTCTCAAGGGTAAAAAGTCTCATTTGCTGTGGCATTATAAAATGACTATTTTAATTACATAAAATTCTAAGCCATCTTAATGCTTTTGTGTGTGCGTGTGTCTTTACTGAAGATCTGTGTAGTTTTAAGTAAGTTTGGGTAAGAATGTGTATACTACCATCTACTTATCATTAGTGATATAGATTCAGTTCTATAAAATTATATGAAAACACATAGATTGAGGGGGAGAGAGAAGTGAGAAGGGGAGGAGGGGGAGAGCTTGGGGGGTTGGGA
>LOEQ01003920.1:97668-123341 GCA_001685075.1 Bramus lutescens
ATCTATCTATCTATCTATCTATCTATCTATCTATCTAGAATTCTTATAACTCAGCAATAAAAGGGTAAAAATGATACAAGTTTAAGCAGCAAAGATGTGAACAGATATTTCTCTGAAGGTAACACACAATATCTAGTAAGCATATTTAATCAAAACTATGATAAGACTCTTCTTCACATATAATAGAAGGGCAGGCAGAGAAAAAAAAACATTGATGGAATTACCTGGTGGGATTGTAGATAAATAAACACTGTAGGAATCTTTGTTCCCAAGCATAAAGTTACCAGGTCATCTGGATGACCATTTCATATATGCAAGAGAAATGAAAGCATTTAACCATACAAAATATGTATATCACGTTTACAGTTTACAGCAGCATGACTCATGCTACTGCCTGATGTGGGGTCCCCTCTGTATGTTGTGAATATGTTTTGGTACCATTGGGTAATAAAGAACCTGTTTCAGCCAATGGCTTATCAAAGTCAGGTGGGTAATATATATGTATATATATACACACACTATATATACACACACACACATACACACACATGAGAGAAAGAGAGAGAGAGAGAGAGAGAGAGAGAGAGAGAGAGAGAGAGAAGGTAGAGTCAAGGAGATGCTATGTAGCTGCCAAAAGAGACAGACACCAGAACCTTACTGGTAGGTCACATCCTCATAGTGATACAGAGATTGATAGAAATTGGCTAATAGAAAGACGCCTAAACCACTGGCCAAATAGTGTAATTAATATAGTTTCTGTGTGATTATTCAGGTCTGGGCAGCTGGGAAACGAACGAGCAGTTTCCATTTAAAGCTCCCAGAGTTGAAATGACCTAAATGCCCATCAGGTGATGAATGAATCAACAAAACATTCTGCCTGTGCAACAAAATATCCAATAACAAAAAGGAAAGGAGTGCCAATATGTGGTGCAGCATGGGGGACGAAGTTTGAGAACACTTGAAGAAAAATAAACTAACCACAAACACCATAGATTGCTTGATTTAAGTTGCATGAAATGTCTGGAATAGACAAAGCCAGTAAAAAAGAAATTAATGTTTTTCAGGCTTTGGTAGGAGGAATGGGGTGTGACTACTAATTGGCATAGAGGTTTTTTTTTGAGCTATGAAAATATTCTAAAATTGCATACTGGTGAGGTTTTCATGAATGTAAATTATTAGAAATGTTGATTTGTACATTTTAGAAGGGTTTCTTTTATTTAACTCACCTTGAAAAAAACCTCTGTGAAAAGAAATTATGCTCTTGAGGTTTCAGAAAAGTAAATACACAGTCTTTGAGAATGAGTTAGAAGACAGCATACCATTTGAGGTTTTGGTTGCCTTGTATTTATTTTCAACTTAATAAAGTTTTTGAAATATGGAAAATTACAGGGAGTATTCTTCTGAATTTTTTAAAAATTTATTTTATGTACATTGCTGTGAGGGTGTCAGATCCCCTGGAACTGAAGTTATTGACAGTTGTGAGCTGCCATGTGGGTGCTGGGAATTAAACCCAGGTCCTCTGGAGGAGCAACCAGTGTTCTTAACCACTGAGCAATCTCTCTAGCCCTGCATTCTTCAGAGTCAAACACACAAAAAACTCAGTCTTTAGAGAATATTTGCTGGGGCATAAAGTCACGATTGGGCAATGACTTTGAATCCAGAAATCACACTTTGTTTGAAAACTCTCAACACATAGGAGGTTGAGGAACTAGGAGGCCTAATGAAGAGTGTTGTGGAATTCACCCATCTCATTCATCTTTCTTGCAGAAGACCAAATATATATATGGAAGAGCACCACCCAGCAGATTGGTTCATGGGGGATTCAGTTTAGTCTCTAGGGAATAGATCTTATTGAACCCTTTAGTCAGTGGAATAATAGTTGAGACTATGTGTGGCAAAGGAAGCAATGCAGTGGGTGGGGAGTGGGGTCAGGGCCTTTGGAAAGATGCCTTAGTAATACCCCTTAACATGGAAACCACAGCTGAGATCTTAGTCTCTCACTGGGACAATGACAAGTCCTACCAGGAGATTGCCCATCAGTTTCCTGAATGAGAAGGACAGAGAGTCTCAGTTCCCATCATTGGTTATGGGCTAAACAGGAATTGCCCCGTATGATTTATATCTAGAACCCTATCTCAGTTCTAGATATAACTGAGATATATCTTCCAATAATAAGAAATATGTTGGAATATTTTTTTGCTCTAGTTCACTGTTGGTTCCATCTTAGTTTGAAGTACTGTTTTAGAAGTTCAGTAGATATTTGTCTACTGTCTCATGTATTGGAAAGGAAGCTGATGGAGCAAGCGTCTGATTCTCAAGAGTTTATGGTTAGTCCTTTTTTAGTTTTGTGTCATGTTTTCTTAACTATAATGAAAGGACCTTTTGGGGTAGCAATAATAATGCAGAGAAATCATGGCTGCTGTCTTTTTTAGAAGATTCTGCTCCTTTCATGAGTGACTTCATGTCGTTCCCCAACATCATCTTAGGTAATCATGTAGGTGACCTTGAGATACCATTTTTATCGAGGGAGAATTGGGTTAAAGAGAGATGAAGCAACTGGACCAAGTACATGAACTAATGAGGGCTGAGGTGAACAGAGACAGGCTGAGTCCGGGGAGGTGTTCTTCACCATGGTCTACATATGTCCTACACCACATTTTCTCTATCTTAGCACACAGTGTTTGCAACCCCCACTCAGCATAACTGTTTGATTGCTCACAAAGTGAAATAAATGTAGCCTGTGTTTTGGGGTTTCCGTCCTGCCCGGTTCCCCAGCCCTTTAGTCCCAGAGAAAATCATACAGAGAGTCTACATTAGGTTATAAACTGATTGGCCCATTAGATCAGGCTTCGTACTGTAACACTGTGAAACCGCGAAGATGAATAATGCCAGAATCGTCTCCCTCAGGGAACTTTCACGTCATTGAGGAAAAGCAGACTTGCACCCAAACACTAGGACCACACCACACATGGCGCTGAACATTTCTATTTGCTATGGGGGTGCTACAAAAATGATCATAAAGCTAGGATGCACTTTGAAGGGTAGGTTGAAGGGCTTTCTAACAGGCCCAAGCATTGTGAACATGGCACCTGCAGGTTTTTCTTACCCCCCTTTCCCTCTACTTAAATTGTTAGATCACATTCCTGAAGCTAGCCCTCAAGCTCTGCTCCTTTATTTGGCCTCTTCCTTATGCCTGACGAAAACTCTAAGGCCCAGCTATCAAAATACCAAGGTCCAGCAATCAAAATTCATTCTTTGGCTACACTGGCTAACCTGTCAAATCAGAATTTACCAGCTCACTCTATCATGGACTTCCCCCTTTTTCTTAAAAAAACCGCTCCTGCAGAGACACCTGCTGTCTGTCTTTGACAGATCCATAGACAGCCCCCCCTCTTGCTTGTCCCCTCTGGGGAGAATTTGGTGTCTGGGTGTGTTCCCTACCGACTCTGATGGGCCCTTTTAAATGGGTGGTGATTGATATGAGCTGGAAGAAGGGCAACCCGAAAGCAGGAAGATTTCTGGGGACCCATTGGTGCAGCTGGTGTAGAGGTTTGGATTGTTTTAGATTTGGTGAGACTCATCTTGCTTGTACAAAGCGGACAGGTTCTGTAGCTATTACAAAGGTGGAAGTAGTCAGTCTTCCTTTCTCAATGTGACCAAGGAGCTCTGTGACCAAGGAGCTCTGCTTGGTTCTGGAAGATGTCTGTAGTACTGACTTTATCAGAGAATTCAGGAAGAAGAGAAATAATAATTTGAGGACATGTATGGAAATGTGTGGGGATTTGGGGTGCTGCCTGTCTGGAAAGGGTTTTAGGAGTGGGGGTTTAGATACAGGAGAACCCAGCCAAGAGGGAGTTAACTAAGGATGCCTTGTTAGACACCAGAGGAATGGGTACCAGTCATGGAACCCTAGGAAAATTAGGAAGAGAAGGGACTAAATCTGGAGGGGAAGGAAGGAATGAGAAGCAGCGGAAAACCATTCGCAAAGCAGGGACTATCAGCAGTATGAAGTGCTGTTGCCCATACAATCTGTTGTGACTTGGGCCTTGGCATTGTGGTGTACATGGGGAAAATTTACCATAAATGCAGCTGTCTCAGTCTGACAAATGGCTTTACCGACACAGCAGAATTCATCCCTCTTCTTTTTAACAGTGCCTTGAGGATTAGAATTATATACACACATGTGCGTATGTATCTTTAATTGATTGATTAATTCAGGGTAGTTTTTGTATATGATGTACTTCATTCCTTCAATTGGCTGGTCATTTTTTGTATATGTACTTTTGAATGATTTCTTTGTTATTATTCAAATTTATGTAATTTGAAAAGCTTGTCATAAGAATTGCTGTGCCATTTTATATCTTGCTGTTGTCATAGCAACTGGTTATATTCACCTCTCTTCCACCTGAATATCTCAGTCTGGTCACTGAAAATTACATGCAAATAGGAGTCTCTACATTTTAGGGAAAGGGTGGGACGAATGGGGAACTTCTGATTTGCTTTTTCTCTGATAAGAAGGATAAAATTCGGCTACTGGGGCTTCTGCTTTGCAGAAGGTTAGAGCAGAGAGAAGTCTTGGCTTGAAGCAACAACCAGTGGAAAGGATGGAGGCAGATCAATTCCTGCATTGTGAGGAAGAAAAGGAAGAGGATGAATGGGACCTCTCCAGATGGACTTTAATGACTCCCAGGGTCACCCGCTCTAAACCCTTTAAAGTGCCTCACCCTGGGAGGACATTATCCAACACAAATTTGGGGGCTTGAGAAGTACCGTTCTGTATTGGAGGTAGGAAACCATGATGGGAGGGGAAAGGCACTGCCCTTATCCCCTATATGGCTATAGAAGTGGGAGAGGAGATTCTGAAACTTAGAGTCTGTCTTCCCACTGCAGCACTGGGAAGGTTATTAGCACAATTGGAATATGATGTCAGCACATCCTGTGTTTAATAGGTGCTTGTAGGCCAGTCTGAGAACATAGTATAGAGATCACAAGCATGGCCTTCAGAAGTCAGTAGGTAGGTCTTATGTCATTGGAAGATCGGTTATTCATTCTATGACCTTGGGTGAGTTGTTTGACCTTCCTATGCTTCAGCCCTAGAAGGGAGATCACCACATACTGCTCATGAATATTTGAATGGTTTTCTGGGATTGTACATAAAAAGCACTAAGGATGATGTTAAATGGTCAAAGTAAATGTGGTACAGCACTTCCCACACCCCACCAAAGAGCTGATGGGGGCTTCTAATGTAAGGTGTGCTCACACGTGGTGGGCAGAAGACCAGCCTGAGGCGTGTAGGTGGTTTGAGCAGGGTTATATCTTCACATCTGTTTCAATGAGTATTTTAAACTTAATCAGCATTTATTCAGTAGTGAAAAGAAAAACCTGATTTTCACTTAAGTAATATATCTTTCTTGTTCAAAATAAGTATTTTTCTTGTTCTGAAAATTATACACTCTTAGTTTTTTCAAGATAGTGTTATTTTATGATTTCCCATGGTTTATCATTAATCATATCTACCGTTGGTAGTGACACCTTGTAAATACTTAGGTAAAACAAGCTCTTTATGAAACTATGTGCCCTGGTCATGATTTCGCACCATGCATCTGTGTGCCCTTTGTTTTTAATTAGTTTGATATTTCATTATCCCTTCATAAAAAGAACAATTTAAAAGAGGAAACGCTAACTGTATTTGATGCTTTTAAATTGTCTGTCCCCAGATGATTCAGGGAAAGCCCAGTCTCTAAAGATAATGATAGCTGGCCAATCTCATCAATTTTGAGTCAGTTTCCCCTTTCATATCTCTCTTTGACAAGTCTGACTGTTTCCAGAGAAGAATCCAAGGCCAAGGCCAAGTACCACGGGAGGTATATTTTGTGGCCTCCCCAGCCTCTGAAATGGTGAGCACCCTCATTTCTTTGCTTGCTCTTTGCTTCTTCCCCTTTGATGTCTAGAAGCCAGACTGGAGGACAGACCACCTTGGAGGTAGTAATCCTAGTCTTTTTATCTCTGTGTAATTAGTAATCCTCTCCCTTTGGTCTCTTCTTACCAACAGTCTGTGGCAAAGGTGATGGGAGGCTGTTCTTAAGTGACATGTGGCAGGGATGAAGTGAGTTTACAGATACAGTCAAGGTCTCAAGACAGTTTATTCTGAGTGGGTCCCATTTAACCAAATGAAGCTACTTGTGGTGGTTTGCTTGGGACTGGCCTCCACAGGCTCATGTACTTGAATGCTCGTCCCTCATGGGTGGAGCTGTTTTGGGAAGGGTTAAGAGGTGTGACCTTGTTGAAGGAGAGGTGTCACTGGGGGTGGGCTTTGAGGTTTCAAGAGTATGGACCCAGGTTCTTTCTCTCTGCCATATGATTGTGCACCAGAGATGTAAGCTCTCAGTTACAGTTCTAGCCCCGTGCCTGTCTGTCTCTTGCTTCCCTGCCATGATGGTCACAGATTCACCCTCTGAAACTGTAAACAAGCCCCCAGGTAAATGCTTTCTTTTATAATTAGCAGGGTGTTTCTTCACGGCAACAGACAGGTAACTAAGACAGAGTCCTTCCTGAGGTCAGAGCAGGGACTCTCCATGTGTATACGATGAGAGAAGCGGTCATGCTGAGGATGCCAGACAGCCAGAAACTGTTGGTCTCTAGAGGGTATTCATCAGGTGAACTGCCAGCAAAATTTCAGGGCCCCCGAGCCCTATGGCTGCCATGAAATGAACTATGCCAAGAGCTCAAATGAGGTTAAACTGCTTCTCCATTCCCTAAATGAGAATGCAAATTGCCAACACCTTGACTCTATCCTTGTTAGATCCTGAATAGAGAACCCAGATGCAGGGTAGTTTTTTTGTCAATTTGACACAAGTTAGAACTTGGAAACAGGGATTGTCATCTGAGGAGCTGTTCTCATCAGATTGGCCTGTGGGCATGTCTGTGGGCATTCCCAATGAATGATGGATAAGGAAGGAGCTAGCTGAGGGTGGGTGGCACCATTTCCAGACAGCTAGTCCTGGGACATACAGGGCAGGCTAAGCACCCCACGAAAAACAAGCCAGTAAGCAGTGCTCCTCCTCAGCCTCTGCTTTAGTTCCTGCCCCAGGGTTCCTGCTTGAGCTCTTCCTAGGGTCCTTTGCTGATGAGCTCTAACTTCAAGTAAACCCTTTCTGCCCCAAGCTGCTCATGGGTTTATTGCAGCAACAATGAAGAAAATAAAACACACCTGCTAAGCTCTATTGTGCTGGACCCCTGACCCCTTAAACTGTGGCTAACAAGGGACAGAGTTTCAAGCTGCTAAATTTATGCTAATGTGTTAGGCAGCCCCTAATATATTTGGAATGTTCTGTGTTTTGTCCCTAGCCTCTGAGCAGTCTGATGTCTCTCTAGCCGGCTGGGACCTTCATTCAGTTGGGATTTGACTGTGTGTTTTGTCTTTGCTATAGGATCCCTCCCCTACTCTCTGTCAGTCTCCTTGGCTGGGTCCTCAGGTTCTTCTGTTGTCTCTCCTGTGCCTGGGGGAGTCAGGAGGGATTACCAGAGAAGCTAAATATCACCTGCTCCCTTTATCTTACTAAAAACCACTGACAAATTGATGTGGCAACTCCCCAGGTTGGTTTGAGAGTCACAGGGGAGACAGCATTTTGAGGGGAAGGTGGCAGAAGCTGTTCGATCTCTTTACCTTTCTGATGCACAAAATGTCAGCTCCCACACCTCCTGTGTCTAATTCCCTCTTTCCTCTCGCACTCTCCTTAGGGAGGGGGTGGTGGTGCCCCTCTCCTACCCTCCAGCATCGCACTGTTTCCTTGCTAGAAAAGCAAGCTGAATGCCTTTATTACTACAGAAATGTATTTTCTAACCCACGAGAGAACTCTAGGCAGACATAAGCTCAGGCTTGGTTGCTGACATGCTTCAGGAGACAAAATCAATTTTACAACTCGCCCTCATTTATTCCTTCACTCATTCATTGACAGAACGTTTGTTGTGTGTCTACCAGTACCAGGTTCTGTGGATAGGGGATGCCGCAGCAAGCAAAACCAAAAGCTGTTGTCTTGTAGCTCATATTCTTTCAAAATGAGAGCTGGCATGCTAGCTTACTTCTTGCTGCATAATTTTATTTTGCATATCAGAAGCTGGGTGGTACCTCATTCTTTCGCTTTGCATTTCCTCAGTAAAAAAAAAAAATCGTTTGCTGCCTCCAGTCAGATGCAATTAAAGTGATGGGCTCAGAGGCAGAAGTAAAAGCACATTAATCATTTTCGAAATATTATCACCATTGTAGATGTTCAAAAATAATACACACATGCATATGGACTTAGTGTCAGAGAGTGTTTTCTTTTTCCTACTTTTCTTTCCCTGTAATTCTTTCTTGGATAATTTTTCAGAGCATACAGCGTAAGAAGGCACAGAAAAATGCTTAAATTTAAGATAATTAAATAAGTGAGGGGCTTTCAGGAAATGACAGCATAATTCTGGTGCTTCCTGAGAGTCCTGGGTGACTGAGAGCATTAGTTCCAAGTAACTGTGGGCTGTCAAGTCTCAGGCTATGGTTTCGCCTGAGTTTGTGCATCTATGTGACAAAAACGCTCCAGCACACCACTGGGCACTGATGGGCTTTGCTCATTTACTTTATTTATTTTAAAATATTCATGATTTTGTCATAACTGAAGTCCAGTTTATATTTTCCATTACTTATATAAGGTATTAGTTGTGTGTGGAAACCTGAGATAATTGATACAATTATTAAAAAATTAGTCCAGATGATGTTGTAATAATGTGATAAAATTAAGGCTTGACTGAGTTAGCATTTAAGGTGTGTATGTGTGTCTTTCTCTGTTACCTCATTCTGTGATCTCATTCTGGTTAAAGGCGTTTGAAAACTTATGTAGTGATTCTGTTACTAGAATTTTCTCTAATGATTAACCTTGGTATTAATGTATGTTTATTGATGTATTTCTGTTACTTACTAGTTACTGTATTATTTTAAGCAACATGCCAACTACAAAGCGTAATTGAAGGAAGACATTCTAGAAGGATTCACCAATGAGAAATCTAAGAAATAAGACTTTTTGTGTTTATGGCATAAGTGTGTGATATATTGTATATATATGTATATATATTAGAATTAGTGAAATCATGAATATTGGAGGAGAATCAATAATCACTAATTTACTGAAACAGCATAATTCCTGACAACAGTCTAAACATTTGTCCTTATGCCCATAGATACAGATAAGTGTAGGCTTTACCTCTCATCAAGGAAATTTCTCTTTGCAACAGACAGAGACCACTACAGAAAACTGTAACTGATCAAAATGCACAATTGTTGAGCCCAGTCCTGTGAGGGGTTCTAATGTCTCCCTCAGGGGAGGGGGTAAGAAGGAGGCCTCGAAGGCACAGACTCTGGGAATCAGGCAAGTGGCAAAGCAGCCTCGTTCATTCAGCAATGGGGAGAGCCTTATATACCCTCTTCCCAGCACCCAAGCTTTCTAATCAGTTGACATTGCGTGGTCACCCCTCATTGGCTAAGCGCTATCACGATCTCTGTCATCACCTGTTGCTAGGCCCCCAGGTAGACTCCAGATTGGTTCATCTCTCAGCCTTGTAGGCCTTATCTTCCTATGCAATCCCAAGTGATAACATCTACAACACTGCTCCTTTACCCAAGGCTTGGAGGTCACTACCAAAGAGGGCAAGGGAAGACTGTAAGACACAGAAGAGCAGGGAGTTTTCTCTGAGATGGCTTTTCCTAAAAATTTCAGACGCTACCCCAATGATGTCTCACCAACACAGCTGCCTAAACATGAGACGAACAAGGATGACACCAATAGACACGCCAACAGGGTCAGGGGAAGCTTATGAGGCCTCATCCCTACACAAAGAACTACAGGCAACTCGGGATCCCTGAGAGCGGAAGAAATAGCCCTCCCCAGGGAAGAGCGTGCCTATTGGTTATTCCTTTACCAAATGGTCAGGCCTGAAAACGTGTATATGAGTGACATCGTATGAACCAAATAGATTATATTTGGAAATACATATGTGTATAATATATGCACATCACAGCAACTGATTAAAAAAATAAGCCGCGAATATGAAAGAGCCGGGAGATGTCTATGGGAGGGTTAGAGGAAGGAAAGGGAGTGGGCAACACTGTGATTGCATTATAACTTCCAAAATGTGAAGAAATGAGAATGGCAGAATCAGGCCGGATTAAAAAGAGCGAAATGGCAAAGTACAACCCAATACCATTCAGGAAACTTGGAACACTCTAATTCAATTACATTGTCTGCATTTGGTGGAAGGCTCCAGTTTGCAGATTCCTCACTGGCATAGCTATCCTGAACAGAAGGGGCCCAGGAAGGCTTATGTGATGTGCCAATGTGTTTCCATCTGGAGTAATATGGCAGACAAAAGGGAGACCTAGTTGATTATCTGAATATACTACATCAACATCCCATCATTTGGGCTCTATTAAGCAGGCAAACAAACATCTGGAATACAGGTGTGCAAGGAAAGAAATCATGAAACAAATTAAACCCAGGTGGGAGACTTTGGTCTTTTCAGGAAATTACCCTTGTTTTTCAAATTAAAATTTCAGTTATAGTACAATAATTCAATCTTCAATTGCAAATTACAGTCTCCTCTAAATTTTCATCCTTTCTAAGCTCATGAAACATTTACTTAAACCAAGAGTTATTAGAAATATAAGTAGTGACGTGTTCCTGAAACAGGTGCTATGGCCCTTGTAAGTTATATGATGTGGAGATACTAGCATTATTTGGGGTTCAGGGAGACTTGCCAGTTTTATTTATTTTTTTTATAGTCTTATGCACTGTTTGGAGATATGCTGGAGTTCAGACTGGGTGGTAGAAACTTTTAGGACTTGGTGTTGATGGACTGAGCCAGTTAAACCTGATGAAGGCGCACCGAGAGTCAAAGTGGCACTGCCAGCAGAAAGAATGGCCCCTCTGTCCCTGGTGGCAGGAGGATTTGGTTATTGATGTAGCTCAGGTGGAGCACAGACAAGACAGCAGACACCTGCTTCAGCATAGCCCTAGGCTCTCCAGAAGGCAAGCAGTGCAGGCCAAGTCTGTGTGGAGGAGAGCCAGCTGCAAAGGAAGTGGGAGGGGTGAGTTGACGAGGAGCTGAGTGTTTCTCTGTCTTTTTTCTTTTTCTTTTGGCAATGCATTTGGAGTCCTGGCAATGCTGGGAGGAAAACACGGAAGCAAGTCTTTCTACTGGCTTCCATATAAATGTTATGGGAAAGAAGAAAGAATGAAATCAAAGGACAAAGATTTTGGTCTTTGCAGGTAGAAGTCACTTGATTCTCAAGACCTAGAAGAATTATGTGTGCATAGTGTTTGATGTGGGATAATCTCATAGTAGTTTTGACTATTTAGGCAGTGCAACTTTTGAGATTCATTGCCTATTTAATTCTTATATAGCACATTGAATCCACATTCTAAATGTTTCTGCCGTTGGTTTCCTTTTACATTTTAACTTCATTTACTTATGTGTGCAAATGGGTGCTGACCCAGCAGTTATTAAAATGCTGAATGTTTACGTACATGTAGTTAAGGCTGGTCCTGTAAGTCTAGCATTCCCAAGGTTCCAGGAAAAGACTGAGGGATGGGCAGAGACCAGAAGTATTTAGGGGAAGGTAGTGTTTAGAAAGATGACCACAAATTCTACATTAATCCTCCTCTCAAAATGTGTAACCTCATTTCACATGCTTTGAGCATAGGTTGAAACAGATATGGTCTTTCCTTCACTCTCTTTTTTGGTTGTTTGGTCTATGTTTATTCAACCTAGGGGAATCAATTTCTGTGTCCTGAGATTTCCAGGTAGCTGTTTGGGGAGGCCCAATTAGGAGGCCAATGAAAAGCTCAGGCTTCTACCAACAAAGACATGAAAGAGTCTAAGAAAGCTGATGACTGACTCCATCCCTTGCCAACATCTTGTGTGAAACCTCCGGAGAGGCCCCTGAGCCGGGGCTGCTGATGTAAAATGATTCTGAACCTCTGATCTACAAAACCAATACATTTTTGGTGTTTTATGCTCCGCTCTCTGGGTGTAATTTGTTAAAAGTAGCTAACTACTACAAGGATAATTCACCACTTTGAAATAGTAAAGAAACTGTCTGGGAGACTCAAGGAAAAATTTCACAAATAGTGTATTTGTCTACCGACAAAATACCCGAAGCAGCCCATCTTTACAGATAAAAGAAGTTCATTTAGCTCAAGGACAAAGCTATGCAGCTAGCTTAAGTCTGTTGATCACCTTATACCAGACGATGCCAACAGCAGAGTGTGCGTAGGACAGCATTGCATTCTAAAGAGCAGTATGCCAGTGAGTTTGAGATTCTACACCCCATTCTCAGAGCGCTCCCCCAAATGATCTAATAACCCCCCCACTGGGGCTCCATCTTGTTACTGTCCACCATTTCCCACCACCACAACGAGAACTGAGTTTCTAACAGGAGCCTTTGGGACACAAGGAAAGAAAGTCTATACAGTTGTTTACGATGGCTACATCACTGCATTTTATGACACTTTGCCTAGAGCTCTGTTTACCTAGAATTCTGTATCTTTTCCATGGTTATTAGGTGAAAATGACAAGTTTTCTGTTTTTCTGATAAAGTTTTAAGATTAGAAGGGGAGATTCTAGTTCCTACATCAAGATGTCACACCTGGTGAGTAAAGAGGAGGGAGGGGAGAGGGAGAGAAAGAGAGACATGCAGAGACACACACACACACACACACACACACACACAGAACAGAGAGAGAGACACATATATGTCTATATATATGGAGAGAGACAGACAGATGCACATATACACACACAAACACACACACAGAGCTAATACTAGCTAGTTTCTTTTCTTGGCTTTTTTTTTTCCAAACTCAAATAAAACAGACACAGCTTGGAGACAAGCACAAAACCAGTAGTTAAATAGCTTCAAGATAAATTGGTATTTATTCTCAAAATTTTGTTCCTTACTCAGAGAAGATTAGGTCCTGGACAGAAATATTTAATATTTGCTACAGAAAGCTTTTCTTCTTTTTTTTATGAGGAAGCCATTTCAGAGTTTGAATGTGAAATACTGAATGATGGTAGATATTGTTATGAGTCAGGAGAAGGTTTTTTTTTTTAGGTTTTGGAAGATGAGTGTTTAATTCTTTTCTAGCTTTATATGCCATAATCCCATTCTCTCACTAGAGATGGAAAATATCAATGACATCATCTCTCTAAAACCTAAGTAGTAATTTTGGCCCTGGGCTCACAGTAACTCAGGTGTCAGAATTGAAAAGTTTTGTGACCTTGGGAGAACGATGTGCATCAAAGACACTTGGCTTTCTTGTGGCTCCTCTTCTGTGTGCTCACTGTTGCAGCTCAGCAGTTGACGAGACTGTACACATACAGAGTTGAAGCCAGTACACACAGATGGAGTTTGATGCTTAAAATGATCTATAAATCACCGAGTTTCCGGTCCCTCCTGAATGGAAGGAAAAGCACTGTTTCAACTACAAGCTAATAATTCAATACTATAAACATGATATGAAGCAATGTCTGTGGGCTGGGCTTAGGCCTGGGTTACCTGAGTGCTTCCATAGTGAGACGGTGTGAAGGGTTTCACAAGTGTTTCAGCACTGTATGTGAGTCTGGCAGGCTTTGCTCTGAACCCAGTCTGTCATATAATTTTTATAAAAGAGTGGCTCTGGCAGGAGGAACGTGACGAAGTTCTAAGTTCTCGTACATCCAAGGACACCATGGTCTGCACGGATATTTTCTTTGTATGTTTCCATGACTCTTAGGACCCCCTACCACAGTCTCAATTGACTTGGTGCTGCATGTCATAGAACTCTCCACGTTCGTTTCTTTAAGCTCCTGCGTCACGCTTGCTAACTCTTAGCATGAGACCAGCATGCTTGCTCCCTCACATGGTAGGACCGAGTGTGTAGAATTCATTCTGCTGCTATTTACTGAAAGCCAGTCAAACAGAATAATCAACTACTCCCCGTCCTCTCCTGCGCATGCTTTCATGACCTTATCTGCAGCATCGTTTCCTCGCCCCAATTTCCTCCCTTCGAAAACGTCTCCATCGTTATCTGTGTTTTAAACTTACTGCTATTTAAAAGCAGCTCCTCTCCTGGCCCCATCCTTGTGCTATTGATCCTAACTTTCTCTGCCTTCCTCTGGAACTAGGGCCATCAATAATTCCCTTTCTGTTTCTCAAATTTTCAGTCTCCAGCTTCACTGGGCTACTTGCTTCCCTACAGCTTGCAAGTGTGCCCAGGAACCTGTACTCCTAGAACAGCTTGTCTTGAGTCTGTGCCCAATTATAAGTACTTATTTCTTACATTTTATTCATTACCAGGAACCATAAACTTTAGATGCAGGGTATTCATCTTTTTACTATATCACCCCAGTTTCAGATGGAAAATCAAAACAATGTGTAGTGGGGCAGAATAGATTGTAGTTTGGGATGTTCTAGAAAATCTAGGAATTTGATAATACCACTGTCCCCCTATTAGTGCAGCTCACCCATAAATTCATTGAACATTATTCCTATTATAGTCCCTAGTAGCTTTCCAACTTGGACTGCAAAATACTTTTCTTGGCCCAGTACCCTGGTGCACTGTAGACACTTGTAATTGCTAGGCATGTTCCTTCTAAATTGTTCTTTTTTCTAAATTTTGTTCATTATTACTCTCCTCCGTGTGTGCGTGTGTGCGTGTGTGTGTGTGTGTGTGTAGACGTGTATGAGTGTGACTGTGCACACGCTATGAAATGCACGTAGAAGGCAGGAGAACTTGTGAGAACAGGTGGATTCTGTGAGTTGAACTCAGGTTGTGTACATTAAGCACTCTTACACTCTGCGCCCTCTTGCCAGCCCTTAACCTCTTTGCTTGATGAGTGACAGAGAACTGCTTCAGCTGTCTGTCCTTCTTCCCCTTCTCATAGCTTTTCCTTTTCATCCACTGGCTTCTTTTGCTTTTTCCTCATAGGAATATATATTTCCTTTCAAATAATTAAATGTATTTCAACAGATACCTAAAACCTAAAAATTATACATAATAATAAGACATGTTTTAATGAATATATACATCATGTCATGTGTAAATCAGGTTAAACACAGTTAATCTCCTCAAACATTTAGTATTTTGAAAACATTCAAAATCTGTTCTTCCAACATTTCAACATGTCTATTCTATTCCTGTAGACATTCTGCTCTGCAGCAGCACACCAGAACCTCGCAATCCTATCCAGCTCTAACAGACATCTCATCATTCTCTCAGCCTTTGGTGACACTTGTAGCAGCAGCCTTTACTCTGTGGACATGGTGCCTCATGTTTATTGAGTTGCATTTGTTCAACCATCCTGATTTCACTGGAGTGAGTCCCACTTGGTCCTGGTGAACAATGCTTTCCTTGTGTTTTTGGACTTGGATTGCTAGCATTTTGTTGAGAATATTTTTCAAAGATACAGTTTGCTATTTTTGCTATGTTCTCATCTTGTTTTAAGACTGAGGTGATACTGGCATTATAGAATGTATTCGAACAGATTTTTTCCTCTTTTGTTTTTTTGGGTAACTAACTTAAGGAAAATTGACACTTGGTTATTTTTGGTTAAAGTCAGTAGCGAGACTGTTTTGTCTTCCATTTGGTTGTTTTGGAAATCATTCTTTTGATCCTTTGAAATGTTCATACATTCTTACAGTGTGCCTGGATCAGATCCATCCACCACTACCTCTGTATAGTTTTCCTTTGTGCTCCACACCCTGTGTCCCTCCAACGTCACATCCTCCCTGTTTTGTTGTTACTGATAACCCCTTGAGCCCTGTCAGTGTTGTCCATGTGCCTATGTGTGTGTGGCCATCCACTGGGCGTGTGCAACCTACCACTGGCCACGTTCTGAAGAGAGTGGTTCTCCTTCTCAGAGAGTTTGTAATTTTTTATTAATTAAAAATTACTGATTCCGTTTTATTATTTGTTATAGATATCTTCAGGTATGTTATTTCTCCATGACTCAGTGTTGGAAAGGCATGTGTGTCTATTTCTTCTAGGTTATCAAGCTTGTCGGCATGTGGTCACTCACAGTTGCCACCTCTGGTGTGTTGTGTTGCTATGGTGTTGGTTGTAACATCCCCTTTTTCACCTCGGAGTTTTTAAATTGATTCTTCTTTCTCTTTTTGTGAGATGACCCAGGATTTTTATCTATTTTCTTACCCTTCAAACAGTCAGCTCTCTTTCCTTTGTATTTTGCATTCATTGTCTCCATTTCATTTATTCCTGTTCTAGTCCTGATTAGTCCTTTGAGTAACCTTGGACTCAGCTTTGTCTTCTATCTTTGAGATGCATCAAGGTTTGTTGGTCTTTTCCTTACATTTTTTTATGTTGGAACTGATTGCTGGGAATTTTCCTATTTATTTTTTTTAAACTTCCATCTTAACACCGATTTTGATGTATCCCACACATTTTAATGTGTTGAGTCTCTATTTTTACTTGTTTCTAGGCATTTTAAAATTTCCCTCTTGATTTCTGGATTCATGGGTCTGTCAGAAGTTCGCTGTATAATTTCCATTTATTTTTGTAGTATTCAAAGTCCTGGTTCTTATTACTTTCTAGTTATATTGATTTGTGGTTAGACAAGATTGAATATGCTTACTGAGGTTTTGTTTTGAGGTCTATTATCTGGTCTGCTCTGGAGACTGTTCTGTATGCTGGTGAAAAGAATATCTATTAAACAGCTGTTGGCTGGAATGTATTGTACACATCTGTTACAGCTGCCTGCGCTAAGGTACAGCTAAATTATTAACATTTTCCTTTTTTTATTAATTTTAAAAGTTAGCATAAAAGTAATGGGTTTTATTATGTCATTTTATACATCTCTCTATATACTGTGTGTATTTCATCCTCCTCCCTCTCTATCTTCCCTCACACCTTCTTTTGTGGATCCCCTTCCTCCTGGTTCTATTTTTATGTTACATTATTTTAGGAACTTTCCCCAGGGAGTTGAGCAAGCATCTGTTCACCCAAGACAGGGCACCAAAATAGACCAAAGAAAGGAGTCTACTCAAGTGTTGTGTGGTGAACCAATAAGTTAACTGGGTCACTTACAGAAGCATGGGTAACTTAGGAATGGCTACACAGCTGAAGGAAATGTCTCCCTTTCTACTAGCAGCATTAACTGTCTCAAGGAGCTGTGGGACCCCATAAAGTCCTTTTTCCTCTCCATGATGAAATGTTAGTGGGCCCCAGTCTTATGTAGGGTTTTATTCTGGTATTAGTTGAATTAAAAAAATTATTTTTAATTAAAATATAGTTGCATCAATTTCTTCATTTCCTCCCTCCAGCTCCTCCAAGGTACCCTTCCTCCAAATACTTCAGTGCCCTCTTCAAATTTATAGCCTCTTTTTAGTTATTATTTCTTCATATATAATATGTATATGCATATATAAATATAATCTGTTGAGTCTGTTTTTTCTGTTTATGTGTTTGTGGTTTCAGGGATGACCACTCTATACTGGATCACCAACAAGGGTGCTCATACCTGAAGACTAATTCTCCCTCTCCCAGCAGTTGCTAGTTGTCTGCAGTCAGCAAATGGCAACCATCAGAGCGCTTAAAGCTGGATAAAACTCAGAGATCATTGGGGAACCCAATGTCACAAGTCACCCCTCTGTGACTCAGGGAACATCACAGAAGAGGGGCAGAAAGACCTGTGAGAGCTAGAACACTAAGAAGGTAGCTATGAAACAGCCCTTCCTAAAACTGGCTGCATAAACAAGACCGGGACATGAAAACATGGATACATATATGTGTGTGTGTATAGGTCTTATGCAGGTAATTACGACTGCTTGGAATTCAAGGTGGTAATGACCGTATCATGTCTGGAAGACACTATTCCACAGCACATGCGTATCCACTTCTCACTCTTCCTTTTCTATTTCTTTAAGGTGTTTTCCCCCATGCTAATAATCTTTTTTCTAGTCCCCTCTCACGCAGACATTTAAATATAGGTGCTGCATAAGAAATTAAAAATATACAGTATTTATCTTTCTGAGTCCTGGCTTTTTCTACACAATCCATGAAGAAACATAGAAACAGTAGGTGCTATTGTCTTCTTTTTGATTTCAAAGGAGATGTCTATAGCTTCCTTACTTTGGCTCTTGGTTTCTGGCTTGTAGCCTGTATTATGCTGAAGAAGATTCCATCTTTTATTCCTAGTTTCTCCAGGGGTGAGGAATTTTATCAGGGGCTTTTTGGCATCTACTGAGAAGATCATGTGATTTCTGTCCTTACGTCTGCGTGCTATGTTGCATTTGTTGATTGCATGTGTTAACAACTGTTGCACTTATGTGTTTCTTACTTAGTATGATATCTTGGAGTAATCTTATCCAATTAAATTTGATTGGTGCCCTTTGACTTTTTTTGTATCAGATATCTGTATAATTTTTTAGGTTTGGGTATCTTTCTGTTGTTATTTCTTTGAATAATCTATTCTTTTGGCTTTTTGATGTCCCTCTTCAAATACAAATAACATTAATATTTTTTTCTTTCGATGTAACCCAAAACTTCCCATTGCCTTTTCTTCAGATCTCATTTGCCTAGCATTCTTAGCTCATACAAACAGGTTTTTTTTTTTTTAGTACAAATGGCATCAAAATTGATGTCTGTGGGAAGAAGATCAATGGAGGGTATCTCTCAACTGCTGTCTTGCCATCTTACATTTTTTTAACAAACTAAAATTTCTAAAAAAAAAACTATTATAGGAAAAGAATTTGACTAGCTTTCTTAGCTTTTCAGTGAAAGTCTTCTATATTTTAGTCTGCACTTAGTTTCCAGCACTGTCCTCATTAGTCTACCAGGTGTGCTTCTGTGTGGCAAGAACCTCATGGCATGAAATTTTGTAACTACTAGTTGCTTCTGGTGGAGACTTGAGATCCCTATGGAAGTCACTTTTGCAGATATGTTACAAAGACTAATTGATGATTTTCAACTCTGTATTTATGAGCGATTATTAGTATAGGCTTGAGCTTTGCCTTTATAAACAGACTTTTCTCAAAATTTATTCTATCAAGAATGAAGAGTGAGAAACATTGTAGGAATAGAATTAAGACAGCATTGTAGTAACACATTGCATGTATGTAGGAGATTCTATAAACCAAAACTACAAAACTGTCAGTAAAGTGGATGACCACTACACACAATTCCATGAACAGTAGATCAGAAGGGTTTTATCATTAAAGAACTGGTGGGATGCACTTAATGTGTATTTGGGTATTCATTTCCTATGGAAAATTGATGTTGCAATCAGTTTTCATTATATCAAAGTAATCTGAATCTAGAATTCATGACTTAGCATTCTTCCAACTGAACAGAGATGGTTTTGCAGTAGATACCTTGTTTGCAGTAGACACTTGTTACATCAATAAGGAAACGGATTGTCTAGGCACTGTGATTGTCCTAACAAGTGACAGATGAAACATCCCCTCTCCCATTTTGGATAACCCACAAACTGGTGAAGTGACATAGTCTTGGGGGGGGGATTAACAAATTCTAAGAGGTTAGCAATAGACATTTTTTACAGCTGTCCTTAGGGACTGAACATGATGTATGAAGACTGTGGTTCAGCACTCAAGGTTTTGGAAACACATTTCTGGTTGGGACTCTAATCTGCCATTTCTTTCTCTGGCTTTAGGACATTGTTCCACAGCTTTTTTCATCTGCAGAATATGGCCTTGAGGATTATTATAAAGCTGCAATGCTACAATTAAAAGCAGATAATTTAGTACCTCTTGTCACAAAGGTCACTTATATCTGGTCAAAGGTATAGCTTATATTTTGGCTGAGGGACTTTAGATAATATTTCTCTGGAGGAAGATACTTGACTGATGATGCAAGTAGTTGAGATTCCTATCCTTTTTGGAAGGTAGATCAAGAAATCTTCTACTGTTATCACAAAATTGTGTTTTACAGGGAATACCCTCACCAATATCAAATCTCAGTACCATTATTGTACACATTTTTTTAACCTTTTATTTAGAGATGAGGGATTGAATTGTGAGAAGTATCGAAGCACAACTACCTGGGTGAAAAAGATTCGGTAAGATGGATGGAGACGTGGTAACATGTCTCTTACTTACCTTAGGAAAGCAACAAGATGTGGGTGAGAGTTGGTATCCAGGATAACACTCTGTAGTAAGACTTTCAGCAGCTGGTGTCTCCTTTGTAGAAGACTGATATGAATGACTCATTTTCATTATATTTTTCTCTGTCTTAGCAGATCACTGGAAATGCTCATCTTCCCTTCATCCCAAAGTAAAATCTCTGAGTTAAAGCTCAGGAATCTTGTGATACACAATTCGAACTGCTTAGAAGGCATATTAGAATATCTCTGTAGATTGTTTATTCCCAAAGCATGGAACTTAATGGTTAATAAATCACACTACCTAGCATCCCCAATACAAAGGCTCAAAATTTACTTCATTTATTTGTATCAACCACTTTTCACTAAAAGGTTAATGGTATTTCCCTGACTCTCCAGTAAAATCTTTCTGCAGATTCTGTCTACACCAACACTATAATTTTATATGTGTCACAGCAGAAACATATCAGACTAATAGTTTTCTCTTTAGCTGGAACACATTTTAAGCTACAGAACATTTTAAAGGTACATTCGCTCTAGAGAGATTTCTTTATTATGCAAAGAACTGTATACATTTCTCTCACATTCAGGATATGTGGAAGGTTAACGACCTCATTTGTCCTTTAAATATACTTTTTCCTCCTTCTTATACTATAGCTCAAAGTTTGAAAAACATGCCCCACATTAGAAACTTATTATTTAAAAAATGTTAATTTGTGAATTAGTTTTTTTCTTTACCACAGAAGTCACCATAAATCGCATGATATGAATCTTGGAGTCATGATCCTTCTCTTGCTTCTCTTATGTAATAGTTGCCTCAATCAAAGAAAGTACCCTAATATATTTGTATCTCAGTTTTCTAATTCATATAATGGGGATGCTGATCTATTTGCTTATTTAATCTTTATAGCTGATATGTGGATATTATACACGATATGAAATATATTAGAAATAATTAGAAAGTGACTTATAAAATTTAGGTACACCTAATATACCTAAATACAAATAATACAAAAAGTACTATTTGTTGTTTCTAGTTGTCTGTATTTTAAAGTTAGTAGTACCATAATATTATTACCTAACAAAGACGTTGCAGTTTCCTTTTTAATATTTGAAACTTAAATATAATTACACCCTCCCTTCACCCTGTTCTTTGCAACCTCTTTCTTAATTGTTGTTACACATACATATGTATAGATATTCTTAAATATATATTTTTAGCTGTGCTGCCAATGAACCTTAACAAAGACCAGCATAACATGGTAACCCTAAAGTTCAGTAGTGACCTATCTTAGTCATAATCAATAGCTCTGTAATTAGACTTAAAGCCCACTCAACAAGGGAGAAATCATATTTGGCACTGGAAACCTAGCCAGCTACTCAGAACTGGTGATATCATGAGTCTTGGAGTTAAACCTACTACTACCACTTAACTAACCCAGGATAATTCCCAGCAGAGTCCTTTTTATCCTGATTGGATATGACATGGGAGCCTCACTCTAAATTCCAGCTTTTATTCTCATTGCTTCATAATGAATGATACATTACATGCAATAACAACATATTACAAGCAATGAAAAAAGGTCCTAAGTTTTGTGGGGTCAGAACTAGTCTTGCAAAATTGCCAAATGACTATGGACATTTTGTTACTCAAATGGTTAAAATGTCTTTGCTGGTAGAAAGAGCTAAATAAGGCGAGCTGCAAGAGGTGCCAGCTTCTTTGGAAAGTCTCATCACAGTGTAAGGGGAGCTCTGGGCTACTGGCCTGAGGTCTATACCAGGTCCTTGGAGGTCGAGGCAGGAAGATTTCTGGTGTGCTATGTGGCTGACAATGTCAACATGTTTTTCTACCTTACTGCAAACATACCCCGAATACAATAGTCTTGTGTGTGTGTTTGGAGTGAAAGATTGTAACAGCTCAGAAGGAAGGGCTTCTTTTTTTTCCAGCACTTGCTGTTGAGGAAAATGTAGATCAGCAGTTGGTGGTGACAACCAGGACAGAACTCTGAGCCCTAGCTGGGTTCCAGTTCTTTGGTCTCTCAAGGAGAGATTGTGTCATCCATGCCGTTAACTGTTGGGCCTCATGAAGCCTAGTGTGACTTCCTGAGCCTAACTTGAGTTTGGTGAGGTCCAGTGTGACTTCCTGAGCCTAACTTGAGTTTGGAGAGGAGTGACTCAGCACAGCCTAACCTAGGCCCACTTCTGCCCACCACTGATGTAGCAGGATATTATTGGTTCTTATTCCTCACTCCACCTCACCCCATCCCAAGACTCCTGCCCACTACCTTAGCCCTATATAAGTTTCTGCGCTGATGCAATAAAGTGGGATCCTGCTTTGACAGACACAGTGTGTGTTTCTCCCCAATGACCAGGGGGGAGGTCAGGGTTGTTGACACTCACCATTCCGCTCAGCTCTTGGGAGAGACCATCGGAACTGGCTCTGCCTCAGCCCTATCTGCTGGAGAACTTAGCAATTAACCAGGAGGAATGGCAGGAAATTTTTGAGTTTGTAAATTTTGACGATTTCAGATCCAGTGGAGTGTTGTAGGCTTCTGATGACCTGCGATTCTCAGGCTTCCCACGAACTTTTCTATCATCAAAGATCTTGTTAAAAATATAGGTTTTGAGTCACCATTTATGGGGTAAAGACTCTGCATTACTAATACATTCCTAGATGATGTCAATCTTGCTGATCCAAGGACCACACTTGATGCAACAGGGTGTGTAGACAGATTTATGACCCACAAGATCCTATACATTTAATGCAAGACAAGGATATCCTAAGACTAGGAATGTGTTTCCTTACAGGACAATGTGGTCTTTGAAGTTGTAATCGAGTTTCCCCATCAACCAATTGACACTAAGATTGGCATACTAACCCACTTTCTTTGAATGGATCCAGTATAATTTCACAAACCTTTAAAATGAGAGATGACAGGAAAAAGACATTATAGATTTGATGAGTGAGATTTGATACACTATTGCTAGCTAAAGAGAGATGGGCCATGTGGGAAAGGAGAGGGCATTATTTCTGTGACTGCCCTGAAAGTGCTTAGAAGAGGATCATTTCCTAGAACATTCAGCAGGGAATGATGCCCCTTTTGCTTTAATTCTGACCTTGGGAGATTAAGAGAATCCAGTAGAGCTGTTTGGTACTCAGGCCTTTGACTCGTTGAAACTATGAGATGATAAATGCATATTTGTTTAAACTTCTTCTTTTGAAGTCATTTGTCACAGCAACAACAGAAAATTGGCACACAAGGTAATCTAGAATAACTAATTACCTTTTAAAAGATAGAACATGGCTTTGTCTTCCTTTAACAAGGTCTAGGGAAGATGCGAGAACAAATAGGATTGGACTTTGCATTGGCCAGGTCACAAGAGTCCTCAGAATTATTAACATCAGACAGTGGGGGGAGGGGGGAATAAACATGGTTGTACAGTGGAGAGACATGGCATTGAAGTCCCATTACATTGCAGCACTTAAAGAGATAAAAAGATTTCCAAAACAACAGCACTTAAAGAGATAAAAAGATTTCCAAAACAAAATGGGATATAGCACAAACTATAGATTACATGCAGCAACATATCAGAGACAATTCCCTGTTGGTCTCTTGTATTCTGTACTCTTCTGGTGTCATGTGATATTTTCATTGTGTTCTGACAAATAAAGCTTGCTTGGAGTCAGAGGGTGGAGCCAGCCACTAGCTGACCATAGAGGTTTGGAGGACTGTTGAGAGAGGATAGGAAATGGTAAGGCAGGGCTGAGACTGCCCACTTATGGGTAAAATCATTGACTTTATTTTTTATTGCAGGTGATTCTTTTAATGATGTCTGTAGACTGAGCAGCCATGAAGACTGGCGTAAGGGTAGTTTTTATATTATCTGGTTTGATAAAGATAAGATGATAAAGACAACATTTCTTTCTGCAGCAAAGGATGAGTTTTTACTTGCTGTTTATTTTGAAAGATTAGATTTTCCTGATGTTCATTGGCCATGGGGAAAACTCAACTGTGTGCATGGCACTGCCTTGACTACTTGGTATTACCCCTATGACTTGAGAAGCATGGGGAACTAATGTAAACACAAAGCTCATGCTGGGGACTTCATCTATTCTTCCAACATCCATGGAACTACTGTAGACTAGCCTTAAGCTTGTAAGTAGGTTAAAATCCTTCAGAGTTCTGGATTATTTATGAGTAAACACATATGTGCATATGCACACACAGATCACAAATTTAAAGTATTTTGTCAGCAAGGAAGGAGGTTGAATACTTATCTGCTATGCCTACTCTAAGATAGTCTGATATTTCTTGGAATATCAGCTCTTTGTAAATCAAAGTATTTGTAGTGAACCTTACCATTAAGGATGCGCCACATGCAATTAGCATGATTTCTGGGAGGAGTTTTGAAATAAGCTTAACTTTTTTCATCTTTATTTTCTTACCTTGTTTAGCATGATAACATAACATATAATTCTAAAACATTTTATGTTATATGGATTTTTTTCTTTTTAGTGAGTGGTAATGTCCTTGCCTCATTTAAATAATAATCATAGCATTGATGATGAACTAACTTCTGGGTTAATAATTTTCTTGTATACCGTGAATTCTGGGTTCTGTGATGAGCCCTAGGGAGTCATCATTATCAACAATTCATGGGAGGATCTTATTGTGTAAGAGAAACTATCACCTCATTAAAGAAGCTATCAAATTTAGTAGACATTTACTGTCCTTTCTAGGTAAAGTTTCAAATATTTTTCTTTTTATGATTTTGAGACAGGGTTTCTCTGTGTGGCCTTGGCTGTCCTGGAACTCACTCTGTAGACCAGGCTGGCATTGAACTTGTAGAGATCCGCTTGAGTTTAAAATTCTTTAAGCTGCAAAAACCTTGTTCTGTCCTTGTCTTTCCACCAAGAAGCAATGTATGTGTGAGCATACCCAGAAAATACTTGATGAGTTTAATTTCTCAAAACCATGTCTCAGAGGCTGGGGGAAGTTTTACATCTTCAGAGAACAGCTTGTTCAGGAACAGATATCACTTGATGCTCGTCTGTATCAGATTTCTCTTCTTCTTGGCTATGCTTATTGAATATTCATTGTGTCTACTAAAACAGACTAAATATTTGCATGCAAAACTGTTCGGATTTTATAAGGACTTTAAGTGTGTTGTTTTTTGTTTTGAACCAGCCTTCCTTCTCCATCTGCTTTTCATAGGTTTCTGCCAAGTAAAAACACATGAGAAAATAATTGGAGCCAAACACCACAATATTGTGAAGCTTTGTGTTTGTTTATAATGGGAGCAAGTAATTGAATAATGAGGCGTTCCTGTTTGCTGAGGAAGACAATTGCCTGGCAGACCTGGTTGAAGTGTGGTAGTGGGTTGGTGTGGGAGAATTGTCTGTATTCTGTCAATCATGTATTTTAATAAAATGCTGATTGGCCAGGTAGGAAGTATAGACAGGTCAACCAGACAGGAGGCAGGATGAGAACAGGAGAATGCTGGAAAGGAGGAAGCCCATTCCTCCATTCCAGCCC
>LOEQ01003921.1:16504-29283 GCA_001685075.1 Bramus lutescens
ATTAACCAATGAAAGTAACACATAGACAGATGACCTTCCTACATCACCTTTCCCTTTTTCCCTTTCCCTTTCCTTCTTTCTTTCTTTTCTTCCCTCTCTCCCTCCCTTCCTTCTTCCCTCCCTCCCTCCCTCTCGCTTTCTTTCTTTCATGATTTTTCGAGACAGGGTTTCTTATAGCTTTGGGGCCTGGAACTAGCTCTTGTAGACAAGGCTGGCCTCAAACTCACAGAGATCCACCTGCCTCTGCCTCCTAGGTGCTGGGATTAAAGGCGTGCACTATCATTGCCTGGCAGATCTAGGCTTTTATAACTATTTTTCCAAAAGTCTTTGAGCAACAGAACCTTTTTATGAAAAACTGTTCTATCCGAATCTGTCAGGCAAAGGCACAAAGGTGAGCAACATGGAGCCAGCTCAGCTTTTGGGCCTTTCCCACTGCAGGAGAGTGTCGTTGACCCTATCTGAGCAAAAGAGTAATGATCTAGAGAAGTCCCAAGCATGGAAACTGTCCTGTCCACAGAGGTGGGGGGTGGAGCTGAAGGATGTTTGTGTATTTGATAAGCACTGAGCCTAGGTGCCTCTGCCCACATCAGTTGCTTCCTGATCTTTTAATGTGCTGGAGATGGAAACCAGGGCTTCGTACACTCACATTTTATCACAGCTACATCCCCAGCTCCCCAGAGTTTCACCACCCCAGCCTAGAACTCACCTTAGATCCCAGGCCTTGACCTCAGTGGTGCGGCCCTGCCTCAGCCTCCCAAGTGTCTGGGATTGTGCAGTGTCACCAGGCCCAGCTCCTTCTCCCTTGTCAGTTTTTTCCTGTATCCCTCCTCCCTCCTCCTGTTTGCTTTATAGAATGTGGGAATCTTGCCCTCTTTGGCCTGCAGACAAGGCTCATATTTGCAGGATGCCTGCAATAGTGATCAGAGTTCATGGGCCGGTGAAAAGTTTAACAGGGAGGATAAGCTGTGTGTTAACATTAGTGGGACTAGAATCTGGGCAGAGTAAGGCACTTTGTAATGTCCTTTCTCTTTTCTTCTCTAGGGGAAGATGATGGTGAGTTGAAACTCGTGTTTACTTCAACTGTGGAAGGAAACTTTTTACTATTAAGTTTTGGTGTTTTTCTTCTTTTCACCAAACACAGGTGGCTTAGCCAATTTTTTTCCCAGAAATGAATGGTGACCAAAAATGAGATTTTTTTTTAAAATAATGAAGTTGTCTTAATGTTTAAAAAAAAAAAGGCATAGAGACCATTTTACCATTTTACTTAAATGTTTAGTATAGAAAGTAGGTCCACTTCCCCATTTTCTGTTAACAAAATTTTGAAAGTTGGTGGTAAAGATATTTGCTGCCAAGCTTGATGGCCTGAGTCCCATCGCCAGGACCCACACAATGGTGGAATAGAGATCCCTTTAGCTGTCCAGGGACTTCCACACAGCTGCAGCACTCAGGACCCCTCCTCCCACCCACGTACACCATGGATAATTTATTTAATCTACATGAAGATTCTGAGGGAATGTAGCAAAGTTATTTTTACCAGATAATGTGACTTCTTTATTTACTTACTGACTTTGAAAGTTACATTCTCAGTTTTCAATGTAGTGCTTAATCTCATAAATACTATTTACTAGCATTTGGCAGCGAAACAGCCAGAAAATTATTTCAGCTGCTGTCTCCTTACCTGTGTTCAGTAGCATTGTGCAGATTGGGAAAAATGCACACCTTCCCTCTGTGAGCCAAGGATGCACAGAGGAAAGCAAATGCAATGCACAACCGACTCAGCAACATACAGAAACTCAGAGACAGACCCCAGCACATGTGACTCAGTAAGTACACACCAACACAGTAACATACAGAAACTCAGAGACAGACCCCAGCCTGTGTGACTCAGTAAGTACACACCAACACAGTAACATACGGAAACTCAGAGACAGACCCTAGCAGGTGTGACTCAGTAAGTACACACTGACACAGCAACATACGGAAATTCACAGACCCCAGCAGGTGTGACTCAGTAAATACGCACCGACACAGCAACATATGGAATCTCAGACACAGACCCCCCCAGCAGGTGTGAGTCAGTAAGTACACACCGACACAGTAGCATACGGAAACTCAGACAGAACCCAGCAGAGATGACTCAGTAAGTACACACCGACACAGTAACATACATAATCTCAGACAGACCCCCTCCCCAGCAGCTGTAATTCGTAAGGGTGCAACAAAGCACTTCATGTATGATGGGACATGATGAGAAAAGCTTCCTGGAAGAAGTGGCCTTTGAGGTGAATGCTGAAGTGAAGGAGCAGGAGTAGAACTGGCTAGTACATGCTTGTCGGAGGAAATGGTGTGAACCTGAGAGCTGAGCAATAAGTTTGCCCTGTGACTGGTCTGCAGTGGGAAAGACTGAAGTCGTTAAAGGGATGGGTTAAGAGGCCTCATCGTGTCCTCATTCTCCCAGCCAAATGGGAGCTAGCAGTGGAGGTAGAGGAAGTGGGACGGTACCAGCCCTTAGCAAGGGTAGGTGGAGGAGGTACTGCAAAGGCTGTCAGCTGTTTTGTGGTGGAACAGGGAGCACTCAGGAGACAGAGGAGCTCCCGGGGCTTATCCCTGAGACTGGGCAGCAACTCTGGGCTAGGTTTTCTGTCATTCTCTCAGGAAGTACAGCAGCACTTCCCTTTCTTTCCCTTCCTAACTCAGAAGAGCATTATTGAGCCAGAAGCTATCTTCTGTATTTTAATGACAAAATTTTGTACATTTATCAGCAGTGTTTTGAAGCATGTGTCATAGGGAATAGCTAAACAAGATTAGTGCTCTCTCTATATATACATACTTTTTTGGCAAAAAAAAAAAACACTTAAAATCTCTCCGCAGTTTGTAAGAACACAACACATTGTTGCTAACTCTAGTCAGCATGCTGTATAGCAGACCTCTGGTTTAGACAACTCACTGCTGCTGTGGAACCCAAGTTCTGTGCTCCTTACCACCTTCCTCTGGGTCCCAGGAGATGTCTTAGGTCCTATACAGTTGGATCACAGTCACTCTAAGCAAGAATTACATTGAAAGTTATCCTTTGAAGTTTACTCTTAGATAATTGAGGAAACACACCTAGCTTTATTGGCTTAGAAAGAATTGAGTAATTATAATTTAATTTTTGTATTTATTGTTTGCTGGTATAATACTATACTTGTTACCTCAGACAGATTTAAGTTCATTAAATGTTTGCTCCCATGCATTTGAATTTAAACTTTCAGTAAATAAGCTATATTTTAGTATTTACACTAAAATCATATATTTTAATAATTAAGATATCTGTAAGGATACTCTCCAGTTATTTAAATTATATATGGGTTTTTCCCAGAAATGTATGCCCATTTTACTATTTAAAGAAATAGGCATCCCTAGAGGTAGTTCTTAAGTGACCTAAATTTGTTTTTTATACACAAATGTTTAAAATATTTTAACCAATTTTTTTTTTTATTAAGGAGAATCATTCTATACCTGGCTAGAAGGTAAACTTTTTATTTGTGGTTCATTGTTTAGACAACTGATACTCAACAATATTTGAAAGAAACTAATGTTGTTTAGTTTATTATATTTTGTGATAAAATTATGTGAAAATCTTGAAGATGTTGACAGCCAAAAATCAGTACCAGGTGAATATGCAGGCTGGACAGGTTATTGGGTTTTCCTCAGTGTTAACCTATGTAAGTAGCAACCAAGTGTGCTTTTAAAGTAGGGGGATTTCTCTTAGGAAGCACTTGTGATGTGTAAAACAAGGCAAGGAGAATTAAATGCAGAAGATGGTATGTATGTACCCATGTTCATACAGTCCACATTTGCCTAATGAAAATTTAAAGCAATATAGTTTACTGCACATTTTTCATTCTTTGTCTTTTCCATATTACCAATATAAAATACTATGAATTAAAAGCTAGATACTCTAGGAGTTTAACAGCCTTGGTTAGTAACTGGGATTATGATGCTTTTGAAATTATGCTATACTGTTTTATATTGGTGGACGATGAATTAGCAAGCTGAGTGGTAGAGGGAAATCATTGTTTTATAGCCATAGCTTCCAACAAAGTGTTAAACTCTTAAGTAGTTGATTCTGTGAGTTGTTAGCTGGCTGTGTTTCTTATGAACATAATTTCTGTTTGTTCTTAGTCACTTATATGTATATATTGGTCATTTTAAAATGAACATGTGTGACTATTATTATGAGTTGTGTTGGAAAATGATGCAAAACTTAAATTTACCCTAAAGATGAACAATGTGGAAAGTAAGATCAGGGGCGTCCAACATTTGACACTGTGACATGATACTGGGGTCTACAAGCATGTTAGGCTGCATTTATAGATATTCTTGGATGAGTTAACACATGAGTTATAAGTTGACCACTCCTGATTGAGACTCAGAGAGATAGACACGTGAATGTTGATAATGGAGGAGGAAAATGAAATCTGACAGTGTTTGACCTTAGGCCCTGTGCACCAACCATTCCACCGCACTGTGCTGCTTTGAAACACTGAATGTGAGTGTGTGGTTCCTAAGAGCACATCTAGGTACAGGCAACTGGCTCAGTCTCTTCTGAGATTGTTTCTTCAGCTGGAGCTGTGACAGTAACTGCTGCCACCTATGCTGTTGGTGGAGAATTTCTTGAAAATAGCCAAGAGATATTCTAATTCAGGGTAGTTGTGACAGTAGAAAATCTAACACTCTTGTGAGAAACATGTTTACATATATTCAGTGTCCCCTAAACCCATCATTGAAAATTAATTTGAGTGCTCTTATATATAGAAGTGATCTCCCTAAATTTGCTGGTCAAACTTGCTATGTATCATTAGAACTAGAAGTTGGTAGAATTGCCTTTGTAAGATGGCTTTTTGTGTTACTTTAGAGCAAGAGGTAGAAGTTTTTTCCTGCTCTTCGTGGGCACAGTCACCAGGTTGGGCTGTAAGGCCTACAGCATCTCCGCCCAATGTTGCATGTCCTTTTGGTGTAGTCATTTGGTTCATCTTCGATGTCAGTATTTTGCTTGAGGTCACCCAGGTCACAGAAGCATGTTTCTGCTCCACCTTCCTCACTGTACTTGCCCTATTCCAGCTTACAGGCTCTGTGAACTCTGCAAATAAGAATTCCTCTGTTTTCCAGTCCCTGGCTTTTAGTGAATTTTCATGTACTAGCTGTCACGTCTCTAGACATTGGCCATTTTGTAAGATAGAAACATTGCCCATACAGGTAGGTTAGAAGGAATAGAAATTGAATCCCAAATTTGACCATTTGCTTTGATAATGTATTTTTGAAAATTTTTCTTGAAGTTAGTACTTAATATTTTAATAAATTTTCATTTTACTTGTAGCACTGTTACAAACATTTAACACTGGCCATATACTTTCTGCAGAAAGCTACAAAATAAATTTTAATCTCTTATGTTTTAGTTTCTGTAACATTTTGAATTAGAGAATGAGATCTCAAATGAATTGTTTTGTTTTTGTTTTGTTTCGAGGGTTTTTGCTTCAGAGCCATCTGTGGTAAGACAGTAAACTAATGATCTCAGAGGCCTTGATAAGGTGCAGCAGTCAGCCACATAGATGCTCTTAAATTAAGAAAATTCTCCTGGCACATAAATGATACTGTACCCTAATGTCCATATTTTTCCCAATAGGAAAGATGTTTAAAAGAAAACAAACAAAACCTGTTGGGTGGTAAAGAAAAGCTGCATCTAACAGATTCTTAAAGTTTTCTATTCAGAGGACATAAGAGATGGTTCTGTGGTTAAGAGTATTTTAGTACTTTTTTTTCCCAGAAGACCTGAGTTTGGTTCCTAGCACCCACATGACAGCTCACAATCATCTGTAACTCCAGTTCCTGGGGATACAATGCCCTCTTCTGACTTCCGCAGGCACCACACATGCACATGGTACACATACATACATGCAAATATTCATTCGTGCACATAAAACAAATTTCACTTTTTATTCTGCAATTTCATTTTTTCTTAAAATTTTTATAAAGAATATTCATCAAATTTTTCCTTTTTATTGTGGCATAATGAATACAGTGTAAATGACTGTGTTAGCCTTGGGGGTTTATTTACTTTTTTATTTTAGTCCTGATAGTTGACTCAGGGTCATGTGCATGCTATGCGTGTTCTTGTGTACAGAGCCTCTCCCTTCAGCCCCATCTTAGCCATTCCTAAGATTACTTACTGTTTGGTGGCACTAAGTGCACTTACAGTGTATGTTAGTATGAGAGAAGATCTTACAGGGTAGCAGGGGTGGTAGGTAGGATCATGGGATTATGTTAGTGTTTGCCATAAATTTTGACCAGAAACCTTTGTGGGTTAAGGAAGCTCTATGAAGTGGCTTTACATCATGTCCTTGAATTCCATATAGTGGTGGGGCTTGTCTTGTATTGTAAATACTCAACAAATTATTTTTTCCTGTGTGTGTGTGAGATACTCCCTGGAAGTCTTTTTCTAGGTTTTATCTCCTTGTAAGTAGACTGAAAAATCATTAGATAGAATTAGAGCACAGGGGAAAAGGCCCTTCATTCTACAACACAAAGAAGATTCAGAGAAAGAACACAGAGGAAGGTGCAGGAAGGTAAAGACATAGCTATTGTTAAGGCAAAGCAATGGCTTCATTGTTAAAGTTGTGTTTAGAACATTCTTAGTCTAAACTACAGCCTGTGCAACTGCTTTCTGGGTAGCCTAGGAACTTTGCATTTGCATCCAGTAGTGACTGGGCCTCCTTTGAGAGGTAGGTCTCTGTGGGTAATATAGGAACTTCAGTCCATCTTCAGGGGTCAGGCTTTTCTGTCTTGTTCTGTGTTGAGTTTTCATTATATTCAGTAGTTAAGTCCATTCTGAAACAAGAGTCTTACTGTTTTCTAGTGAAAATCCCCATCTGATTGTATATTATCTCTTGATTTGTTTTTAATGTCATTTAGTTACTTTTATGTCAAGAGATCAACATTGTTGACAGAGATTTCTGTCCCGCCCAGTCCCATAGCCATTCGGTCCCAAATAAACACACAAATGTCTACATTAATTATAAACTGGTTGGCCTATTAGCTCAGGCTTCTTTTTAACTCTTACATCTTAAATTAACCCATAATTCTTGTCTGTGTTAGCCATGTGGCATGGTACCTTTTATCAATGAGGCTTTCTCATCTTGCTTCCTCTGCATCTGGGTGATGACTTCAGACTCAGCCTTTCCTCTTCCCAGAGTTCTCCTATTCTGGTCACCCCACCTATACTTCCTGCCTGGCTACTGGCGAATCAGCATTTTATTAAACAAGTACAAGTGACAAATCTTTACAAGGTACAAGACCATTGTCCCACAGCACAACATGGCTGACAGAAACTTTTTTCATACAGGATTAATGTTGCTTAGAGTTTCAAAGGGTTGACTCAATTGCTACTTGGCCCTGAGCGTGTGAAAAGAACATCCTGATGGAATGTGTGGCAGAGAACAGCTGTACTGCAGACTGGAGGCAGAGAGCGACAGGAAGCAGACATGAATAACATTGCCCCTCAGGCCCTGCCCCCACCGCTGTATTTCTTCCAGCTAGGCCCCACCAAAACAAACCTAAGAATCCCAAACCTAAGCCTGCAGGGATACTGCATATTCCAGCCATAACAGTGCTCTTAAATATTAACCTAAAGCCCAGGTACTGCCTGTTTTGATTAAATATTCTGTATCTAATGGGCATGGTTTTTTTTTTTCTGTTTTCTGAATAGGTTTGTGTCTTGAGAAGAGAGTATTCTATAAGCTTATATCAGGACTACATGCCAGCATCAATTTACATCTGTGTGCAAATTATCTTCTGGAAGGTAATCAGATTTCATATATGAAGACTGTTTTACTTCTAAGATACTGTAAAAAGTGTTGGAAAGTAAAATACATATTCTGCAGAGCAAAACAAAAAAAAACCACGTTTTATACTAAAAGACAATATATTTCTCTTTATTTTCAGAAACCTGGGGTAAACCTAGTTGGGGACCTAACATCAAAGAATTCAACCGCCGCTTTGATCCCATGGAAACAAAGGGGGAGGGTCCAAGAAGGCTGAAGAATCTATACTTTTTATACTTGATTGAGCTTCGTGCTTTGTCAAAGGTGGCCCCTTATTTTGAGCGCTCAATTGTTGATCTTTACACTGGCAACTTGGAAGAAGATGCTGACACCAAGACTCTTCTCCTTAGCATCTTTCAGGACACAAGGTAAGACTTAAATGTCAGTTTTGGAATCCTCCATTAGCAAAGAGAGATGCAGAGCCGAGGAACACAGGAGCAATATTATCACAGTAGTTTTAGTGATGGCTGAGTAAAAAGCCTCCCTGAAGCTTGGCTGCAGAAGGGTTTACACTTGCAAATAGGCCATGTATATTTTAATAAAGAACCGAAGATTTTATGTAGCGTCAAAATGCTCTACTGATTTGGTATTCTTTCAGTTATTGCTTAAACTTGCAAAGAATCATAGTAAGTGCATAAGCATTACAGTGAGCATACAAGGTGCTATTAGCTTCCTTCTGGAACATAACTGTTTAAATCATCTGTAGTCTGTAAAACAATTCTCTCTGTATTACAAAAGGCACGAAGGAAAAGGTAGATGGTGAAGGACTAAAGTAAACTACACATTAATGTATACAAGAATACGAGTGTTGGTATATTTGGAGATTGCTTTTCACTTGTAAATAATTTTACTAATTTCCTTAAGATACTGCAGTCTTAGCTGGGCATTGGTAGCACATGCCTTTAATCCTAGCATTTGGGAGGCAAAGACAGGCAGGTCTTTGTGAGTTCGAGGCCAGCTTGGTCCACAGAGCAAGTTCCGAGACAAGGCTCCAAAGCTACACAGAGAAACCCTGTCTCGAAACAACAAACCCAAAAAAGAGAGAGAGAATAGCTTGCTGTAGTCTTATTAGTGTATTGTGAACTGTCACCCTCCTACATTATAAATAGCAGATTTTAAATATTTGTGAGGTTATAAAATTTTAGCAGAGTGCTAGGACAAGCCCTTGGACTTTTCATTAGTAACTTAATAATCTTGTCATTTCATCAGGTCCTTTCCCATGCACTTTGATGAGAAATCCATGTTTGCAGGTGACAAGAAGGGGGCAAAGTCATTAAAGGTAACTGCGGGGGTATTGTGGGAGCCACTTGTTGTATTTTCATCTTATTCATCCAAACTTTCCTAGTTGTCCAACACTTTGATGTTAGTCTGATTAGATTTTCCTATAGCGATCACTATTGATTGAGGACCTATATCACAGCGTAGCACTGAGTGGTTTACAACTGGATCTGTTCTATGGCCAATAGTCTTAGTTACGTTTTATACTTGTTCCTTTTTCTGTTGCTGGGAGGAAATACCCCGACAAAGTAGATTTTAGAAGCCATTCAATGTAAGCCACAACTCAGTTCTTACAAGTAAAGGCCTCTCTCACACTGTTAACTTTCCAGCCCTTTGTTAGGTGCCTTCTCAGTAAAGCGTGTTAAATGTGCACCAGGGATATTGGCTTCTATTAATGTCTTTTGTGTGACATACTATGCTGTATATACAGAGTCAGAGCTTTTACTGTTGAAAAACAACTTAATCGCTTGTAAACTTCAAAACTTTATTCTATGTAATTCAACCAAATATAGCTTAATTTTAAAAGTCTAATTCTGGTATTTTCTGCACACCAGGAGGAATTCCGGTTACATTTCAAGAACATCTCCCGTATCATGGACTGTGTGGGATGTGATAAATGCAGATTGTGGGGGAAGTTACAGGTGTGTGTGTTGTCTTTCCTTTTCAGACTGTTCATAGCCTTACATTTTTCTGCTTACTTTAGTTTTGTTTTTGTTTTTAGAAGACAGGGTTACTCTGTATAGCCCCTGGCTGTCCTGGAGCTAGCTCTGTAGAACAGGCTGGCCTTGAACTCACAAAGATCCACCTGGCTCTGCCTGCCAAGTGCTGGGCTTAAAGGAATTCATCATCACTGCCCAGCTGCTTAATTTTATCAAGATTTGTTGTTCAATGAATTAGTGTTTGGAAACAAGGAGATCCAAGGATGGCTCTTTTGTATTGTTACTGAAAGATAACACTACTAAACTGGTTCATGAGCAAACACATTTTTGTATTCCATGTCTTAGTACCATCTTAGACTCATATTTAAAGTTGGTTATATAAGCCCTAAACATCAAATTTTGGACATGGTTGGTTTCAGTGGTGAAAGGCTGCGTAGCAAAAAATACTAAAGTTCTGTGGGGCAGGCCTTAATCTTCAGTGTACAGAGGATTATTTGATTTTTACCTCATTTTCTTCCAAAGATGATGATAAGTACAGAAAGTCAAAAGGCAAAATTAATTTTTGTTTGTGTGGGTATTTTTCTTTTTAAGACAGGTCTTGCTTTGTACTCAAGGCATCATTAAATTTGTAATCTTTCTGCACTGGTGAGATAGGATTATTTTAAAGGAAGCTGTGCTGAAATCAAGATTTTCTTTTCCTCTAGTGCTGAGAACTATCTTATTGTTGCAATACTCTTGGAACTTTGAATTGCTAAGGTTCTAAATGCAGCAACTGTGTTTAAGGGGTCTGGGGTACAGAGCTAAGGTAGAGCAGGTTTGGTCCCCTAACACTACAAAAAAAAAAAAAAGTAGTGCTTTCAAGATTCCAAGTCAGTACTGTGGTTCTGATGATAAAAACAGGCACTTTAGTCATCTGGAACAGAAACATGTTCAGTAACCATCAGGTTGCTCAAGGTTTCCTGAGCATTGTTGTGTTTATGTGCATGTGTCCTATGAGGGAATCGACACTGTTCCATGCATAATCCAGCACTGTTTTGTAAAGCTCAACTCATAGGATTTTAAAAAGAAATTATTTTTCTTGTTTATATTTAGGGCTGTGTGTGTGTGTGTGTGCCCGCACGCACGCGCGCACATGCATGTGCTCTCACATGCCCAGAGAGGCCAGTAGAAGGTGTCGGATTCCCTGGAGCTGGAATTACAGGTGCTTATGAGCCAGTGGATAGAGCAGCAAGCATTCCTAGCTGCTGGGCCATGTCCCCGGCTCCCTCATAGGGTGTTTAGTGTCCTTACTGAGCAGTTCTTCATAGTAGCTATTGTGTGACGTTAATTGTAAGTTTATGAATATTCTCTTTAGACTCAGGGTTTAGGAACTGCCTTGAAGATACTATTCTCTGAAAAAGAAATCCAGAAACTTCCAGAGAACAGTCCATCTAAAGGCTTCCAGCTCACTCGGCAGGAAATAGTTGCTCTTTTAAATGCTTTTGGAAGGTAAGAATTGCACCTACAGCTGAGACCTGACTCCCTCAAGGCTTCACTATACTGCACAGATTGTCTTTTTCCCCAAAGGTATGCTTTGGTTTGGTGTGCTAACAGAAGATTAAAATGCTGGGTGTGATGGCACACACTCATAACCCCAGCTTGAGGAGCTGAGGAAGGCAGATCATGAGTTCAAGGCCAACCTAGCCTAAGTAGTAAAGAGCATGTCGCAAAACAAAACAAAACCAAAAAANCTCTTCTTGGCTAACTCTCACATCTTGCTTTAACCCATATCTAATAATCTGTGTTCACCACAAGGTTGTGGCTTACCGGGAAAGATTCAGCATGTCTGACCTGGCAGCTGGCTCCATGGCGGCTCTCTGTCTCTGCCTTCTTCCTCCCAGAATTCTCTTCTGTCTACCATGCCCATCTAAGGGCTGCCCTATCAAAAGGCCAAGGCAGTTTTCTTTATTCAACCAATGAAAGCAACATATAGAAAGAAGGATCTCCTACACCAGCTACTGCCTACTGTAGTATAGTAGTAGACATGAGGAGAATGTGATCAAGAAATAATCAAAGATATGAAGCCCTTTCCCTGCCTTGTATTGTCTAAACAGTGTGTGGGAGTCCTCTCCCATATTCCTACCCCATTTCTTTCTGTATCAGGAAAGTATATACACACACATACACTGCTTCTTATATCAAATGGGTATAAAAATAATCTGAATTTATAGGGAGATTTATGCAGTGTTGAGGGTTATAAAGCAGAAGGAAAAGAATCAGGAAATTGTATGCAGTGTTGTAACAGTAGGGCAAAATAAGTCACATCATGGAGAAAATTTATTTTTAAACTGGAACCAGATGACAGGGATTAATGTGTATGTTTTATGAGTGTGATTTTAAATTCAAAGGAGATAGGTCACTTAAAGATAACTTAGATATGTCCCATCTAAATGCCAAGCCTTCACCTGTTTCCTCCACATATTTTTATCTAGGCAGGGTTTTGCTCTTGTGCAAGCTGACCTGGAACTCTGATCTACCTCAGCCCTGGGTGCTAGGGTGTGAGCTCCTGTGTCCAGCTCTTCTCTATGTGAAGATGTCTGTGCTAATTGAGATACAGCTCACAAGGTAGCAACTGGTGATGTTTCACACCTCAGGATACATTCAGCCTACACATTTTTGAGGTTTGAAGAAAAATAACAGAAGAAACTAGGTAAAATGTAAATTAATTGAAATGAAAAATATCTTAAATAACTTGAACATTTTAATCTCAAATTAAATTAAGGAAAAATCAAACTGAATATTCCATCAAAGTTTCACTGGCTCTCAGAAATGTCCCTCCTAGCTTCAGCTCTTATCTAGAGCCCCTTCTCCTCTAGGGAGTGCTGGCTAGGAATCAGGTTTTGGAGTCCTGGGACCCTGACCTGCCATTTGCCAGCAGGACATCTCAGCAAACCTTGGCTCCCTCTTCAGAACCGATCTGCTAGCTGGCTGTTTTTTTTTTTTG
>LOEQ01003921.1:29319-47929 GCA_001685075.1 Bramus lutescens
TTTTTTGTTTTGTTTTTTTGAGTCAGGGTTTCTCTGTGTATCTCTGGCTGTCCTGGAACTCACTTTGTAGACCAGGCTGGCCTCGAACTCACAGAGATTCACCTGCCTCTGCTTCCCTGAGTGCTGGGATTAAAGGCATACTGGAGTTTTGTTTGATTAACCCTGAATTTTGTACATTAGGAAAAATGAACTTGTAGGTTTTTCATTTCTTTGCATCCCAGAATTTTATTTCTGGGTTTGAGCTGCTTATTTATTCATTGAGCCAGCAATCACTTATACAGTACCATAAATGTAGCTAGGTAATGGGAGTTGGGAGGGACCTTGTAGGACACAACAAATACTTGTGAGCCATTCATGGCAATGTTTCTGTCGTTCATCTACAGTCTTTGTTATTGTTTTGTTTTCATGACAGGGTTTCTCTGTGTAGCCCTGGCTGTCCTGTATCTCACTCTCTGTAGACAAGGCTCCCTCCTAACTCAGAGATCCATTTGCCTCAGCCTCCTGAGTGCTGGGATTGAAGGCGTGCCCCACAACACCTAGCTCTCATCTGTAGTCTTGATGTGAAGATGAATTGGCTTCCTTTGCCCTTCTAAGCAAGCCCAAAGAACCAAAGCTCTGTGATTTCAGTTTTAATGAAATTACAGCATAACTATTTAAAACGGAATTCTCATAGGTTTGCTCCATCCTTTGTTTCTCTGTGCTCTCTCTGCACTTTCTATCTCTTGTCAAAACAGGCATCCCATGAGTCACTTGTCAGTGAGGTGAACACGTTTATGTACTCCTGACCGCATACTAGGTCTGAGTTGCCTTGGCTCCAAGAGAGCTACAAACAGTATACATCAGAGTCAGATATGAATCATTTTACCACCCCTGGAGCCAGTTACCATCATTGTCTAATAGTATAGTGAAAACGTAGTATATATACAGAATTCGTTTTATAGTATAAAGAAAAATGATGTTATACCCTTTGTAGGGAAATGGATGGAACTCAAGATAGTGAATTACATCAGGCTTAGAAAGACAATGTTTTCTGTCATTTGTGGATATAGATTTTATACACACACACACACACACAACACAGATGATGTGGGAGTCCCCTCTATATGCTATGAATATGTTTTATTACCATTGGTTATTAAAGAGGCTGTTTCAGCCAGTGGCTTGGTAGAGTAAAGCCAGGTGGAAATCCGAACAGAGATAGAGAGTAGGTGGAGTCAGGGAGAGATGCCATGCAGCTGCTGAAGGAGAAAGACACCAGCTGCTGGCCAGAACCTTACCGGTAGGCCACAACCTCATGGTGATATACAGACTAATAGAAATGGGTTAATTTAAGCTGTAAAAGTTAGCTAGAAATATGCATAAGCTATTGGACAAACAGTGTTGCAATGTTGTAATGAATATAGTTTCTACATTATTATTTGAGTCTGGGCACTTGGGAAATGAATGAGCAGTTTCTGCCCCCCCCATGTTTGTATAAATGACATTAAAGTAAAGAAAACTATCTAGGGTAACAAAACATTAATGAGATGGGCAAGGGATGAGAATGGAGAAAGCAGAAGTAGGGGTAGTATATATTTAAAGTATATTGTATACGTATATGAAAAGAAATCCAGTTCCAGTTAAAGTTAAACAAAACAAAAAACCAGAGGCCAGAGATTGAAAGACTTGATATAAGAATATAAAGTAACTTCCTTTTTCTAAAATGTTCCATATAGGGTAGGCCTAGAAAGATTTTATTTCTAGGCTTTCCTCCAATTGTCTCCTCAAGTAAGGATTAACTTACCTTATAGCACAATGGTGTCTACCTCCTTCTAAACACCCAGATCCTCCTGCCTGCGTCACTTTGTATACTGGACAGTGGAAGGGAGCACACTCAGTGTCTCTGTGATATAGATTTGAACATATGAATTTTGGCATTTTCTGTAGTTGGAAACTTTGTAGATGTTCAGCATTATCTCAGTTTTAGTTTTGCATGTTTTCCAACAATAAAACCCAAATATATGCAATGAAAAATAAATAAAATGGAATTCTCAATATTTAGTGTTTGGTTCTTTTAGATTTTTGCTTCCAGGTTATACAGCTCAAGGATCCAGTATTAGCTATTTGAAATGTGTGCACATCTCATCAGCTGTCCTTTCTAATATGCACTTGTTTTCCTCCTGTAGGCTTTCTACAAGCATAAGAGAATTACAGAACTTTAAAGCGTTATTACAGCACAGGAGGTAATGAAGACTTTTCTTTGTCTCTGTTGACATAACGGACTGTGTGAAGCCTTTTAGCTTTGGACATTGAGCAAAGTGTCTAAGACTTCAAGAATTCTGAACTCTTAAAGAGAAAATTCAAATGTTCACTTGAATATTTATGATTCTTAATAGAATATCAATTAGAGATATTTATAAATAGAGTATATACTTTAAAATTGTAAGTTATACTAATCCCATGTTTGTTTCACATTGGTTTTGTTTGTATTGTATTACCCTGCATTCCTTGTTGTCAAACTTTAAATGACTGTGTTTATCCTGAGAAGACTATTCAGTCTGTGATAGAAGAACTAGGGAACCAGTGCTGCCTAGGGCTGGTCTCAGTGACAGAAAGTTGTCAGTGCTGTAGTTAGTGTTTTCACCTTGCCTAACACTGTGTGTCATCTTCTGCGATATGAGGCTGTCACTATAATGAATAGGCCTTTCAGTGATTAGTGAGAGAGGTTCTGGATGATTTCCCAGGACTCAACCACTGTAAGATGTTTAATTGCTGTTGCTGCTTTGGTTTTGGCCTAAAGGGACCTGCCTTGGTGGAAGTGGGTAAGTGCCCTCCCACGCTTACTTGGCCAGATGTCCTGTGTACACCAGGCCAGCTCAGAGCGGAGTGTCCATTCCCTAAAGCCTACAGTTAGTTCCTCTTCTTTGGACTTCTTCATTCCTCTCCTAATTATAAACATTCTCAGTTACTTTATGAAAAGCCCTATTTATTTAATGGATTGTTTATTCATAGAATTTGAATGGGATCCTGTGGGTTTATAATGCTAATTGCATTATACACAAATTTTGCTGTTTTAAAGTAAGCATTTTCAATATTTGATTTTGACACAATCTATGCAATCTTCTACCTCTTGATGTGATTCTGTCTGGTGCGATGCTTTGGCAGGAGTGTCACTAACCCCCTTCTCCATCTTTAGTTCATCCCAGAACAGCCGTCCATGGTGTGACTTAAGACAGTAGAGGACTGGAAGGCCCTAGACTGTCATTTTTTAAACCTGGGACTTAAAGTCTTTAAATATTTTAAATTTTGGTTCTTTTAAAGGTGGCAGTGGATAATGAGATTACTTGAAAGGTTTTATCTGTGTGGAAGTAATGTGAGTCCAAAGTCTCGCTTTTCCTTAGATTCCGTCTTTCTGAAGTAAACAGTAAGTGCTCTTAAACCCATATCTTATCTGCCAAAGTCTGACTTGTCTTCCTTGTGACTTCATGGTGTGTGCCAGATTGAGTTGGCTCCCTCCTCTCTCAGTACTTTGTCATCCACTGTGGAGGGGAGATGGGGGACTGAGGTCTCACTACTTATTTCCCTCCTAATTTCTAACCTTTATAAACTTAATGTTTTGTTGATAGTGGTGAATTTTGTAGATTATTTTCTTAAGCTGGCTTTCAGTTTTTTCTTTGCTTTTTATTTTAAAGAGCTGCGAGTGGGCCACTGTAAGACAGAAAGCCCACAAAGTGAATGCCAGTGACCTCGCTAGTGTGCATCAGTAAGAAGTGTTCTGTAGTGTCCATTTAGAATGTAAGGAAATGTGAAAAATTTGCACTTTGTCTGTTTTTATTTTAAATGCAGAGGTCATTTTGGTAATGTTACTTACCATTACTGCAGTTAGATGCTATTGTTTTACACTATTGGCTTGAGAAAAAAAATCTTCATTTCCACTTGCTGGATTTTTCTTAACTGTGATTTATTTCAAGCTTAGGACACACAGTAGTATTGGAGTGTGTTCTAGGAAATTGAAAAGCTGTGGTTAAGTTAGAATGTACTCAAGGTTTCACTGAATTTCCTCAGTAAAGGAAGTATTCTTAAGTTGATGTTCCTTGGATAACTTTTACGTACATCACGATTGTGTGCGTGGCCTGTATTTGCATGTGTCTGAGGACTGTGGAGACTGTAAGCTGCTGACCTGGGCATGAGGCTGGCCCTTAGGAGGCTGTCTGCAGTTCTGCACCAGTGCAGGGGGATACTGCCTACACTGAGAGCGCTTGACAGCTGAGCCACAATGTGCTGTCTGTCTGTGTCTCGTCGCCTACTGACAAAACTCTAGCACCTGACAAGCAAAATGGATGGGAATGAGTATACCTGATGACATAATCAACATGAAGAAGAGCAAGTATTTTCCTTGGTGGCCTACGCTTGTTTTCCTGTAATGGCATTCGTGTGAGACAGACTGTACATACTAAAATGATCAATGTTCAGTATGCCTCCTGTTTTGGATTATGTGACAGATCAGCCAGAACAACAAGATCTCAGTTTTGACAGTTAACAAGTCAAATGTTGGGCCTCTGTGTCATGTGTGGGAAACGCTATGCCGTATTTCTCGACTCTACCTAGCTAGGTGCCACTGTGTATAAGGAAGGACAGCTGTGCTGGTCTCCTCAGCACTGCCTTCAGCTGGACATCTGGAAACAGCTCACAGTAGGGCCTCCCAGCAGTCACAGAAGCCACAGCTAGTCACTAGAAGGCTCAGACCAGGTACACGATGTCATGGAAATTCCGTGGTACAAGCCAAGCACAGAAATCCACATGTCCTTTATTTGAAGTAACATCTACAGGTGCAACTTTGAGTTTTCGGAGAATTCCATATAATTCACTGTTGTACCCACCAGAATCTAGACCTTGAATTAAAGTACATGTTTCTGCAATCTTTGTTGCTTTGGATTTTTTTTCCTCCTCCATTTCAAGAGCAATCAATTACAACTTAAGAATCAAGAAGAAAATATACATCTACATCGTCTGAGGGGGATCTTCTCATAGTCACAATGTCAGGTGTTGGCAGCCTATGCTGAGGGTACCATGTGCGTCAGCTCGTCACCAGCACACTAGGTGGTAAGTACAGTTAATTTCCTAAAGCATAAAAACAGATGAGTTGAGACTCAGCCAAAGTCACAACTCATGGCTGTGCAGCCTGAAAGTGCCACCAGAACCCATGGCTCCAGAGCCTCTACTGATGATCATGAGGGCCATTTGTGTCATTTTTGGAAAGGCCTATTACCATTCACTCAAAGTATAGGAACTCTGGCATTCTTTAATTTGTATTGAGCCATAGGCTTTATAAAAAAAAATACTTGTTTTATTTAACTTTCTGAATAGGAATAGGTGGTACATTCATATGGTTAATAAACACATTTTATACCAAAAATACAGTGCCACAGTGCACACAGATGCCTTCTTCCCTTGGCTTTTTGTATTTCCATCCATACCTTTAAAAAAAATAGCCAACATATATAAATATAAAGCCTTACTTCTCTCTATCTTGGAGTGACATCACATACACACCATTTGCTTTTTATCACCTGATATTGCAGTGGCCACACGTCATAGATGCTTTTTCACTTTAGTGGTTGCTGGGCATCCTTACCATGGCTGTGTCATTATATGAACAGTACCATTTTTGGGCATTTGAGTTGTTTCTAGATATTGTCCACATGTCATGTCAAGTCTGTACGTGCTTCGCTACAGTAAGTATTGTAAAGTGAAAGACTACACACACTTTGCGTTTTGAAAGACACTGTCAGAGTCTGCCCTCCAGAGGCTGGTTCTGTTCACATGCCACCTACAGTCTGACAGTGCTGCTCACCCACAACATCTCTGTCAGAGATGGTATTCGAATGCTACACTTGGACACTGTGGTCTGCCAAACTATATAAAATAAACAACTTTTAATATATGAAGGCATCTCCTGGCTCTGCTTACTGATCTTTGTCCATTTTGACCACGTGATTATTAGAACCTCACCTGTTAGTATTAGTCCTTCAAGTGTGATAAGTGGCTTAGTCTTCTAGTTTATTTGGCTTTCTTTGCTCTAATGGTTTTTCCATGCTGTTTTCTACTCAGATTTACTGGTTCTTTGGTAGCTTCTATATTAACTCACAGAATAGTTTCCTCACTTCAGACCAAGACAGCAATCCACTGGTATTTTTTTCTGAAGTGTTGATGATTTTGCTTTATTCTTCTAACTCAGCCTCACACTGGAAAGATCCTTTTAGATTTTAACTACCTGGAGTAATTTGAGCACTCTTACTAGGAGTGATTCATAGAGGTCTGACACAGCATCCATGAAGTCAGAGTTCACCTGGTAAGTAAGACAAAGTCTCCAAGAATGATTTGGGATTTACCTTCATATAATAAGACAAAACAACAAAAAAATTCCCTCCTCCATTTATTTGTTAAAAAATTGGCTATCTCTTCAAGACTCCTAAGTGGGGGAGCCCTTCAGTGAGTTCTAAGCATGGTAAAAGTGCAAGAGTTACTTAAGGGAAGCTCTGAAAAAAACAGGATTTGACTCTTGAGGGGTCTGGGAATGTAGCAATGAGCGAAACAAACACTCCTGCCACCACACAGCTCAGCTTCTACAGCTCAACCAGATTCCATTCCATTTATAGTAAAACCACACCTGATGAAAATGCCACTGAGGCCACGTGCCACCTAAAAGGTTCCCAGCAGTCCAGGTAGCCTCCTGATGCTGTCAGAACACTGACTGGGGAAAGCAGTTTGACAGCTACCAGTCAGAGCCTCATCAAACCACATAGGCCAACCTGCCTGGGATGTACCTACAGCTGGGCAAAGCCTTTGACAGGCCTCTGCCCTGTAGACTTGAAGCCTGGACGTGGCTAGTGAGTTTATTTATAGGGAACTTCAGCAAGGATGCTTAGCTCCACAGACACAGCAGCCCTGGGAAAGCACTGTTTATCTGAATGCAAGCACCCTTTTATGCTTTAGTTAGGGTCTTAAAGAAACACCATGACTGGGAAATACTAGTGGGTGTCAGAAACATGGGTAACAGTTACATGAACAAGGGTTGGTAGAAAGGGAAGAATTTTGAGGCTCGTATAAGCCGAATAAAGTGGGCCTCTAAACTCCAGTTCTAACTGGGCTAAAGTGCAGGGACAAATAGTCTGTTTGAGAGCACAGAAAGTCAGAATTTGAGGTGTTAACCAGATGAGACTTATGGAAAAGAAGCCACCGGTGAGGTGTCTACATCAGAAAACAGAGCAGGGGCAGATGAAGGTTTGGAAAAGGCAGCTGTGGATATCCGCAGGAGTTGCCAAGACCCTACATTTGGATCCAAGGAGCACAAGCCTGGACTGTATGAGTCCATACTGAACACAGTACCTACCCAGGGCAAGGATGAGGTAAAGGTATTGGGAGTCCAATAATTTGGGACATAGGGATGGCTATGGCAACTACCAGGCATTTTGTTCTTTGGGAGAGGGGCCTTCGGGTCCCTACCAGGAGATAAGAGGAAGTTAATGTGTGATCTTCTTTGTGCTGTCTCAGGTCCAAACTCATGACAACTGCAGTCAGTCCAGCCCAGTACAGCTGAGACACCCAGTGGACACTGAATTACACAGCTTGTTTTCACAGTCCCATTTTAAAAGTTTTCTCACTTTGTCTTATTGGTTTAGTCTTTGCTGAGAGCTGACTCGAGCCTGTTCCGTTCAGTAGCTCCCCATCTGGTCCCATCAGTTGTGAATAGCTCATACTGGAAAAAATGGAAATGGACATTGATGCATTTCTGCAGCAGTCTGCTTAGATCTCTGACTGATAAAAGTGAGAAGATTCTTTTCTAAAATAGTTGTCTTCACTTGTAAATTTTGATGAGTTATTTGTAACCTTGTAGAACAAACAACAGGGGTGGAATGTATGTAGCTCAGTGGCAAAGCACTTGCTTAGCGGGTATAAGGCTTAGATTTGATCGCCACTGTGCAGGTACACATGCATATGAGTACACAATGTTCTAGTAATACATAATACACTATGCAAATCCGAATGAGATTCTCATAGTGCTTCTCAAGTGCCCACAGTAACTAACGCTGCTTTTGTTCTTCATAGGGGTGATGTGTTGGTTCAATGCTATTGTTCACAAAAAGCAGTTGGAAATTTGGGAGGCACTAAGGTTTGCCCAATCTATGCAGATAAACATGGGACCAGAACAGCTATAATGTGTCTGACACAGTCAAGACAGAGTTGACAAGAGCAGAGGATACAGCTCAGTGGTAGAGCATTGGCCATATATGAGTAAGGCCCTGGATTCCATCCTTGCTGCAGCCACAAGGAAAACAATGTGACTTGGATGTATGCTGTACTAACTTGTAGCTCACAACTCCTAGCACTTGGCTGTTAATCATCTAATGGAATATATGCCAGTCATGGATAGCTATGAACATAGCTTGGCCAGATCCTTAGCTGTGTGGGCAAATGACTTTTCCAGCAGTCCAAGTTGTGTGTGTCCTGTTCTTGTTAAGGCAGACCTCAATGCTGGTACCACATTTTTGTGGGATTCCCTCTGTCCCATGTACCTGTTCTCATCTCAGAGTACTGCTATAGCTCAGGCTGGCCTCAAACTTGACCTAGTGTTGGGATTGCAAGCATAATACCTGGCTTGACATGGTGCACTAAGCTTTAATATTACCAGGATTTTAATTTCATGGTGGTATAAACATGAACTTTTCTTTCCCTAGGTTTAATCTAACACATTAGGAGTAGTTTTGTTCTTCTTTCCCTACATGAGATCCACGGCCACCGTGTTTATACTCCAGCCTGTGGGGACAGCCTTTAAGAGTTAATAGTCTTTTTAAACAATGGTGAGTTTCCATAGACATATCATTTTGTCCTTTCCAATAAAAAATAAATAGCTGACATGAATGCTGACGTTATCGTAAAAGTGGATCATAGCTTGGTTAATGCTGGGTGTCTTCTCCATGACAAACTGTAAAGTGTGCATTGCTATAAAATGAGTGCATACAGAACTATCTTGATGCTGCTGTGCTCTTCAGAAAGCCCTGCCCTCGGCTGCTGCTGGAGACAAGGATACGGGGACTGTACATGGGCACTGTCTGCAACAGTGAACACTTGCAGGTACGGTGACAGATAAGCTCTCTTATACACTGTTATTGTAAACTACAGAGTCAGGCAACTCGCGCAGGTTTTGCCTCCATGTGGAGTTCGCTCTGGCAAATAACTATTGTGGATGGCTTGTAACCCAGATGTTTGCTCATGCTCGAAAGCAAAGATGTGGTGAGGGGCTGTGTAGGTAGGTCTTGCCAACTTGGTGTTCTATCCAATGAAAATCCAATCACAACACATTTGAAACCAACTTTAAATACATCTAAATAGGAGAGAGTGGGCTTGTCCCTGTTAAATCCCTGAACTCTAGGACAGCCGGAGAAATGTGTGAAGTGGGCTAGAGCCAGTGAGTGAGACTTGTCTTCCGGCCCTGGTAACCAGAGCCTTTTGTGAGAAGCCAGAGCATCTAGCCTTCGGGATTGCCATTTTGGGGTACACCCAGGGGAGCCCTGAGATGGCACATGGGGAACATTGTCTGGGAACACTATCTGGCTGAGACAGGTCCTGCTACCACGTAGGCAGAACCCACTTTTTCACACCCATAGCTTTCAACAGACGGTCAGAGAACTGTTTAAAATAACAGGCAGTGAGCACCATGTCAGGCTCATCCAGTAATAGGCATTATTTACAGAAAAGCTGTCAGGAGTCCACAGTCCTTTAGCTTGAGGGCTAGAAATGTTTATTGTTAACACTCTGTGGGGAGCTCGTGGCTTACTGTTGGCTGTAGCGAGCACTGGCTGAGTCAGGGAAGGCACGCTTGCCTTCCTCCTGAGGTAGTGAGTATTCAGTTAAAACTGGGCTGAAGAAAACTACAAAGTGGCTACCCACATGGCTGAGGCGGCTGACTAGGGTTGGCGAGTGCATCTTGACAGCTTCCATTTGTTCCTGGAGTCCGTACAGTAGTGCTGTTGGTGAAGAAGCACCAGGCTGTGGGCAGGGTTCAAGAGAGACTACTGCTGTGGAGCCTGTTACGTACAGACCATGGTCCTCTGCCACTCCAGTGTTGAAAGTCTAGAGGAAGCAGTTACAGGAGTCCATCCGTGTGGCGCTCACAATCACTGGGACCTTCAGATGGATCTTTAAACTGTTAGACCACGTATTCTATACATTTTAAAGTGAATTATGCATGAAAATCTGTGCAAACTACAACATACATCGCAGTAACAATCAAGGGGAAAAAAACCTAATATACTTTAGCATTAGTATTTAAGTTATATAAAATACATCTTTATAAAAGTACAGAATCTCTTTTAAAAGTTTAAATTATACCCACTGAAATAGCCAGGCTCTCTGCTAGTACTAATATCACTCTAAATTATTGCTTAGTCCTACCTAGCCTTGAGAAAGCTATTGCAAAAAAACTGGAGTCTGTTTCATAAGGAAAAGTGCCCTAAAAACTCAGCTATCATCCAGTCTGGCTGGCTGAAGGTTTCTGACAGAGGACTCTTGCACAGGACTTGTCGGCCGGTACTACCCTTGGCTTGCTTTGTCTGGATCCAAAGTGGAGTCTTGCAGAGTTCCTGCTTGGGCCAGGGAGCTGCTACTTTGTTGTCCCCAATCATAGCAGTCTGGAGCAAAACTTTAAACAAACAAAACCAGTTCAGTAGCTTGACATTAGCAACAGACCTGAGTTCCTCACGAGGTGTCTTGAAGCCCATTTTCCAACCAACAGCACACACAGCTCTGGCAGCCTATTTTCAAGTCTACTGGACTCTGCAGTGTTCAGAACTTGAACTACTAGAACCTAAAACTAGCCAGTGTAGAGAACATAGTTTTAGCAAAAAAAAAAAAATTGTTTTTGAACCCTAAGGTGGCATTATAGTGCACTACCTGTACATTTTGGACAGACAACTTCTAAGTCTCAAGTTCCTCATCTGTGGGACAGGAGTGACATTAGTAACTTCCTTGTTGGGCTGTTGTCAGGGTTGAGTGGACACCTACAACAGTTCTCAAAAGCAGTATCTAATATCTCATTAGAACTCAGAGGAAAATGAAAACAGTATTCTATCATGGAATACAGTCTTTTCTTGCTCTGTGTACAGGGTGGAGTACTCTCCTCTCTGCTCTTGTGAACTTCTGGCAAGAAAAGGTTAGGGATGCTCCAGCAGGGTAGCTAGGTAAGAGTACAACAGTTTTAGCCAGAAGTGGAGCCTGAACTCTGGGAGGGTAACTTTTGCCCTTGAGAAATCTTTGCACATTGACTTGCTTTCAGAGATTGTACTCTACACATGGCTGCTCTGTGTTTTTCCTTAACTGCTACCTTGCTTTTAATTTTTATATGATCGTGGATCCCTCCTCCTACCCAGGAAGACAGGAATGTGTTCTGTTTCAGCTTTGTATCCCAAACCAAGGTCCTCTCAGAGCCCTCTCCTCATTCCCAAGGACTTTCTCTGTTAGTTATACAGAGAGCAAAGCAAGCACCGCGTTCTGAGCACTGGGCAGATAGCACACAAGTTGAGGAGGAACCGAAGCCATGAGAGCTGCTCCTGGCCCTAGCGGGGCGGGTGTTTCCCATCCTCCCTTTCCTAGCTGTTATCCAGACTGGAACTAGTTGAAGGCAGCCAGGTACAGCTTGTTTACTGTGAATGCTAACATGTGTAAGCGCCCACCCCAAAACAGACTGAGCCCAGTCCGCTAGTGAGTTTTTAAGAAAGGGAGGCAGTTCCCGTGTGCTCTGACAGTGTGCTCCAGGGCCAGCCACGCTGCTTACCCAGCAAAGGGACTCCCACAGACAGGTCTTGAACCATGAGAACTCAATATACTGACCTCATAGAGTTGTAGCAAACACTGAATGAGGCAACATTTGTGAATATCTTACTAAATAACTGTTTAAGAATGGCAAATTTCAAAATTTTGGTTCTTAAAATATATTCACTATATAATATAATAATAATAATCATCTAGTGATTATTGTTCATGTATTCTCTGGCTCTAGAAGAGGATCGGAGATGTCTGCCTGGATGTTCCAGATCACATTCCACTGAGTGATTCAAGCAGCAAATGCCCTGGCTCTCTCTGGGTAGGCTCGGAGGAGTCCTCTAAGTAAAGGTTGATTTCTTTAAAATCAGCACAGCTATCAAGCATTCCATGGAATACTGAGTAGGAAGAATGCTGGGGGAGGGAATCTTTTAAAGACCTTTTGTTTTCTCTCACCCCTGGCTATGTCCCATGCAGGACAGTTCTGTGCAGGGGTAGTCTCTCTCCACCAGAAGCAGGCGCTTACCTTCCCTGAAGTCCCTGAGGAGCAATGTTCCAGGCAAGATCATCATCACTGTCGTATCTTCGGGGGTTGTCAAAGAAGTAAGATCTAGGACTGAATCCATGGCTGGGGACCATCCCAGGGCTGGTCTGGAAGAAGATGTTATCATTTAGCATCCACAACTGCCTGCTAGCATGAGGAAGGCTAGAGTGTTTAATGTGCCTGGTTTTGTTTGTTTGTTTTGTTTTTTTTTTTGTTTTGTCATCTTGTCAAGACCGGGTCTCACGAATCCCAGGCTTGCCTCAACCTCAGTAGCCAAAGATGACCTCCAATTGTGATTTCCTCCCTTTACCTCTCAGGTGCTTGGGATTGAGCCCAAGGTTCCCTGCATGCTAGGCAAACACTCTACCAACTGAGCTACCATCCCCAGTCCCCAAAATACATCATGGAGGAGGGAGGGGCTGCTTTCTTTTATAAAATAAAGAACATGCGTTTGGGGGTTTAGCTTTAAGAGAATTGAGAAAGAAGATCCTACTCGAAAGAGTCGTGGAGAGCCTACCTCACAATGATCACTTCACTGAAAAACTGGGAGGGAAATTCTACTTGCTGGTTTCGGGAGGATTAGGGTTGCTGGGGTGCCAGCAAATGGAGAGTGAGTACTTACAAGGTCCTTCATGGGGCTTCTGACTCGGAAGAAGTAGACCACCAAGGTGGTGGGTAGGAGCTCCCACACAAAAAGCACCACGCCAAACACTACATAGCCGGCATCACCCAGCTGGCTCTTCAGGTCTGCCTGTTCCAGAGTAGAGAAAATGAAGTCAGGAGACCTTAGGCAACCAGTGGTGGAGGACACAGAGCAGAGATCACCCTTAGGTACAGTGAAATGCCCCCCCGCAAGCCTGCCCTTTGAAACCTGGTTTCAGTGATGGGTCAGGCCCCAGCTGGAGGACAGTGGCGACCATTTAGATGGCTATTTATGACTGACCACTCATTTACTTTTGCAGCTCTGGATGATCACAGAGCCCACACCCAGCCCAGACTCCTCCTAAAGGAGAGTAGCTTGTCTGTCCAGATTCATCTTCACAATAGCCACACCCTGTTCTCCACAAGAGCTGACCACAGGCAGTTTGTCCAGGAAAAGTCCCCTGAGCAAGAAAGTGCCCGAAGGGAGAGCCACAGGGGCTTCATGGAGGGAAGGTCCCAGAGTAGAGAGGAACCGGATGTGGCAGCTTCTCAGCCCGTTACTGGGAAGAGAACACTGAGCCACAGCCTGGTCCTCAAGCCTTCTCCAGCACATCATGCTGAAGGCGGCCTCACTCCTCCCCAGGGAGATGGCACTCATGTCTCCTACATCTCCTTGACAACTGCAGCTCAGCCCAGTGCTGTCGCCCATTCCCAAGGAGGTGCAGGTGCTTGAAACCACCAAAACCAAGCCCTTCAAAACCATCGCACCCAAACATAGAGGTTTTAAGCTCTTGGCTGAAAGAAAAACGGAAGTAACTTGTTAAAACCAAATCTGTTGCTTGAGGAAGCTTCAGTTTGGGAAGATGAAAAGGTCAAGTGGGCAGTATTGCTGGTTTGAATGGTGTGTACCAGTGCTACTGGTCTGCAGTGGTGATGGTATGAATGGTGTGTACCGGCGCTACTGGTCTGCAGTGGTGATGGTATGAATGGTGTGTACCGGCGCTACTGGTCTGCTCTTGAAAACCCTTATGTGTATAATGAACAACTCTGGAATCAACCACTGGTTAAGGTCTAAGATTCTCATGTTTGGTTTTCCTTAAACAGCACGTGGACCTGAGCATCCTTGCCCAGCTTTCTCCCTGCTGCATCTGTGGGACAGGGTTGGCCAGGGTTGCTAGGTTACAGCCATAGTTTCATCTTTTCCAAGGATAGTATGTGTATAGCCATTGTGGATTTAGCTCATTGAGGTCATTTTTATCTCACAGTCTTAAATCAGCTCCAGCTGTGAGCACTGCTGGGCTTATACCTGGACTTACACACTTTTGAGTATCTGCTCCTTTTCCAGATAACCCTAAGGAGTATTGCAAAGCAGTCCAACAGTCCTACTAGAGGGGTTCATTTCTCTACCACAGAGGTTCATCTGTGTCTGCACATCAGTGGGCCATCAACTCCCACAGGGCAGGACTGGACAACAGCAGAAACAGGGAGTCTGGCCTTCCAGCAGGCAGCACTTACTGTTTCCTACTAACCCGGTCCCCACTGAGGCAGCACCTCATCACGTCCACTGGCCTTGTCCCCATGCAGGCAGCACCTTGTCAGAACCCCCACTGACCTGGTCTGATACATTGTACCAGTCATAATCAAAGGAGTGGACATTCTTGATCTGAGAAAACGACAAGATGAACAGATTGTAGCAGGCCCGAGAGGTGTAGAGCAAGATGACAGTGACACCGATGGCAGTCACCTGACACACCGATGAGCCCTGGAAGACAAAGCCAACAGGAGTGGGCCACTGAGATGCATCAGCCCTGTCCCTGGTGTCACCCAGCAGACCTTGATAAATTGAGAGCCTTGGAAGGTAGCCAGAGCTGCCAGAGCATCCCACCCCAGGCCCTGCTGCATCTGCACCCCCTTCCTCTCAGACTTCTGTACCCTTCATCTAAAACTCGGGGCTGGGATGATGCCACTAAAGAGGGTCAACTGCGGGCCTCTTTCTGTGTGTGTGTGTGTCTCTTAGTGTCTTCCTGGGTCACACTCTCCCCTGTGCTTGAGAAAGGCTCCTACTGTACCTGGAGCTTGCTGGTCCTCCTGCCTCTTCTGCTGAGCATTGCGATTATGAACGCATGATGCTGCGCTCCGCATTTAATGTGGTTTCTGGGGGAGTCGGAGCCGGGTCCTTACACTTGCGCTTCACTGGCTGGGGCATCACCCCAGCCCCCAAGGCCTTGATCTTAAGAGCCAGAATGTCACAAAGCTCATCAGATCCCTTAAGTCCCACCGTTCAGTAACAAGATCCTGGCTGACAGCCTGGCACAGCCCGCAAACCCCGGTCAGGATGCACATGGCCTTGTTCAAAGTCTAGAACCTTCAAGGCTGGGGGCACAGGAGTCCTGCTCGGCCTCTGGGATGGGGTCACTTGAGTTGTTTGTAACTTATCCCTCTTTATGAAGCTTTATCAGGTTCTGCCTCAGTTAAAGGACCACAGGAAAGTAGAACTGACTGCATCCTGCACTGAAGAATCATTAAATCAAAGGACCATTCATTTGTCACAGGGGTCAGCTAATATCTGACATCCACCGTTTAATCCTTCCTTTTAAAAACTGAGCTTTTTTTCAAAATTTTATGCACAACTCATGTATGAGAAGTAAGATAATGAACTTTATGGCAAATTAAGTATAAAATTCATCAAAATTTACAAATAAAAGAGTTGGCCCAGCTAATGTAGGATTTTCATGAGTCCAGCTAAATCACAGGGTGCCCTGTGAGGGCTAGAGGTGGGGATCTTCATATATTGACCCCTCCTAAAGACAACCCTTGTGGTTTTCAAAGACACACTGAGACCCGGAGAGTTCCAGAGGAAGGAGACAGCAGGTCTGTCACAGGGCAGCAAAAGCACAGACGCTGGAGAAATCCCAGGCTCCTCACAACTGACAGGGTCTGGCCAGAGGAATGATCAGGGTGAGGATGGAGGTGAGGGGCCAGCCCCCCGGCTGGGAACATTCCATCGGCAAGGAAAGGCTGAATCTGAGTCACTATGGAGGCCATGAACCCCAGCCCTCATTTGCTGAGCTGGGACAAGCTTCCTGACCTCTCTGGGTGTGGCTCGGTTTCCTTATCCATTAAGTGGGATTTAACACTCCCACTAAAAATGCTTGTCAAGTCAGGCCTGGGGGTGTTAACCCATAATCCCAGCTATAGTGATGGTGGCTGAGGCAGGAAGATCACCAGTTAAGTCCAGCCTGGGTAACAGCGAGTTCAAGGCCAGCTGAGGCAACGCAGCAAGACCCTGTCTTATGATTTTTTTGTTATTGTTTTCTTTGTTTTGTAAAGGCTGGGGACAAAACTGAGTGGTACAGATTTTGCCTAATATACACTATGCCCTGAGTTTGAGCCCATTACCCCATCCCCAAAAGGGCGTTTATCAAGGGACCAAGGACAGTCAACACTAGACACATGCATGCTATTAGTGTTGTTGGTATAGCTATACTACTAGACAATTAAGATGTGGGTTCAGCCAGGCCTAATGGCACATTCTGCTAATCCTAACTACTCAGAGGCCTAAGGGGCCGGACTGTAAGTTTGAGGATAGCCTTTGCTGAGTTCAAAGCCAGCCAGGGCAACTTCAAAAACCTTGTCTCCAAATAAGAATGTTTCAAATGTGCAGGGCTGCAACTCAGTGGGAGCTGCTGCCTAGCATGCACAGGCCCTTGGTTTGATCTCTAGCACCACAAAAATGAGTTAACAGTTAAACAGATGTAGCTCTAAACCAGACTGAGCTTTCCCAACAACTTTACACACTTAATATATGCTAAGCCACCCAGAAATAAAAGTTCACACAAAGTTCAGTGAGCCACAGGGTGAGCAAGATCTGTTGTGCTTTAGGTGCAAGCCAGGAAGCCATTTTCAGAATAAGGAACTTGCCACATTCCTACCTTACCTTGGATTCCAGGTAGATGTTGGCTAGGGACATCTTGGAGATTTTGTAGAGGCAGATGGAGAGAGAGACAGCACACAGCACAAAGAGCGTGTCATTGATGGCCACTCTCACAGAGACGATAACCTTCCTTTCCCAGGTTCCTGTCTTCACCAGCACGGCGCAGGTCAGATTCACCAGCAGGAATACAAGGCTGATGAAGAGCGAGGCCAGGTAGAGGGGTAACCTGAGGATGCCGAGACACACCAGGATGGTACTTCACATGAACTCTGCATTCTGGGTAGTAGAACCAATCCCTCGCAAATGCTAAGGGGCAGCTGGATGTAGTCAACACATCATGTGCATATGTGCTGTATGCCTTCCTCCACACTCACCAGCTGCAGAGAGCTCCCATCAGTAAAAACCTGCCACTGGGGCTGCAGACACAGCTCAGTAATTAAGAGCACTGGCTGCTCTTTCTTCCAGAGGACCTGGGTTCAATTCCCAGCACCCACATGACAGCTTACAACTGTCTATAACTCCAGCCCAAGAGTTGCCTCCTGGCCTGTACTGAAACCAGGCCCACATGAGGCGTACATACGTATATACACTCAGGCAAAACACTCATACATAAAATGAATACAGGTTTAAAATAACAAAACAAAAAATCCTGCCTCAGCTGAGGCTGGGAACAGAGCTAAGTGGCAGAATATTTGCTTAACACAGAGACCCAGATTTGAGCTCAAACAGCACAAGAAAACCACAACACAAACCTGCCACGGCAACTAATAAACGCTAAATGGATTATTCTTATCAAACTGCAGAGCCAAGCCGTAGATGGTTCATTTCTCTGGCAGTTTCTGCTTACAGTTTCTCAGAGCTACACACGTAAGAGACCACCACAGGTGACACAGACTGCTCTGCCTCACTGGCGCTCGGGGTCTCACCTCAGGCTCCTCTCACAGTTCTCGTTATATCTCTTCCCGCAGACCCACGTGGTAGAAATGCAAAAAAAAAAAGTGAAATCGTGTGGCTCAAGAACGGACTGGTGTTGAGGACTTCGCTCAGCACTAGTTCACATCCCCAGAACATTCACAAAATGGGCATGGCCATACACACCTGCAACCCCAGTGACTGGAGGTGGCTAGGGTGACAGATGGAAACTCTTGGCTGCCGGCCTAGTTCCAGAGTCAGTGGGAGACGACCTCAAGAGAATAAGGACTGGGATAGAGCTGGATGCACAATATCAGTGTCCTCCTCTGGCCTCTTAGTGCACAAGTGGACACATATATATGTACGTACCCCACCCCCTGCACACACAGAGAGAGAGAGAGAGAGAGAGAGAGACAGAGAGAGAGACAGAGAGNGAGAGAGAGAGAGAGAGAGAGAGAGAGAGAGAGAGAGAGAGAGAGACTGGTGCAAGTGACCTATGCTTCTAATCTCAATACCAGTCAGAAGCCATGATCCCACAAAGCCTTTTGCTCTTTGGCTTCCAGTACAGCCTGTAGCTCAGCTCAGCAGCTCCTACAGAGACCTTTGTTGCCTCTGACCCTCGTGCAACCTCCATTTTCTCTGCTTTCCTGGGTCCCTCACACTTAAATTCCACCGGTTTCTCATGACTGACAACCAGAGAGATTTAAGAACCAACTCATGTCTGCCCCCACCTACTCAAGGTTCAGAGCCTGACTGTGCTCACGCCACCACAGGCGGGG
>LOEQ01003921.1:140671-154531 GCA_001685075.1 Bramus lutescens
TAAATATGCTTTCTTTTTTTCATTTGATTTTTTTTTTGCTTCTTTGTCAAAAATAAGGTGTTTGAAGGTATGTGGATTAATATCCGGGTCTTCTGTTTGGTTCCATTGGTCTTCCTGTCTATAAACAAGATTATTATTACCTCTAGAAGTTCACTCCTCTTGGGATTTTGAACTTTATTCCAAACAAATTTGCTCTAGCTAGATCATGAAATTTAAAGACTGGTTTTTACTGGTTATATATAAAACAAATAAGCGGTAGAAATTTAAACTAGAGAGAGAGATTCTTTTTGATTCTTCTAAGGATCTTAGAAGAGATGCAAAGTATTGTTTCTGATTGGCTGTTTTTTATTTTTATTTTTGCGATTATACAATAATTACGTCATTTCCCCTTTCTTTTCTTCCCCCTCTCCAAATCTCCCATGCTCACCTCCACCTTGTTCTCTTTCAGATTCATGGCCTTATTTTCTTTAATTGTTGTTACACACACACATACTCGCATGTGTGTGTATGTGTAATATCTATAATGATCAGCTTTTGAGTATCAGAACTTTTGAATTACTCTCTGAAGAAAAGGGTAGGAATATATATATACACGCACACATATATACACAGATACATATAAAGATGGTTAAAAGGCATTTTTATGATATGTATTTTATCACACAAGAAATTATTTATAAAAAGAAAGGCTATTTGGGCTGGGATGTAGCTCTGTTGGCAGAGTGTTTTTCTAGTGTGCGCAAAACCCTGAGTTCTAGCACTCCATAAACTATGCACAGTGGTACATGTCTGTGATGCCTGTACTCAGGAGGTGAATATAGCAGAATCAGGAGTTCATGGTCATTCTTAGTTCTTAGTGAGTTTGAGGACAACTTGGGATACATGGAACCCTGTTTCAAAAAAACAAAAACAAAAAATGGACAACTTGGGATACATGGGACTCTATCTCAAGATACAAAAAGGAAAAAATGGGTTTGGAATAAAAGTGTATATTGAGACCAAATGAAGCGTCTCCTCCTGACCATATTAGATGGGTTCTGTCTTAGGATTCGTGTTGAGTAAAAGCACCCTCATATTAATTGACATTAATATACTGCATTGTGGCAGTTTTTAAGTATTCATACTTAATGATTTCTCAGCTTCTTGAAGACTTGTTTACATCAATGGTCTGAGTAATGGAGCCCTATCTCTATTCAGTGGTCACACTCATGCTGTGGACATGTGGTCAGCTTGGCTCCTTGAAGGTCTTAGATAGATAGGAGTCCAGTTGGTTCTCAGATATCTGCGTGGAAATGCCTCTCAGCCCAGAACCTGCAAAGCTTTCACAGGTGTGCCTCTGTTTTCTCCAAACAGTATTCAGCTACAACACAGGCTCCCAGGAGACGTGTGCCAACAATAGACACCAGTGCTCCGTGCATGCAGAGTGCAGAGACTATGCTACTGGCTTCTGCTGCAGGTGTGTGGCCAACTACACGGGCAACGGCAGGCAGTGTGTGGCAGAAGGTAATGTACTTTTCCTCTGCATTTTCAGCTTTGGGGAGAAGGGAAAGGAGTGCCTTTTGGGTCTAGTCGCTTGTTTATAGACATGGCCTTTGCCCTGATCTCTGGAATATGCAGTTTTATATGCCGTTTTTAATGATACCATCTCTGTTACATTCTCTGACCATTCCTCCCAGGATGTCCTTTTTGTTTTCTGGTATGGCATATAACCTTGTTCCCCTGAAGTCCTTCCCCATTTCTGAGGTGACACCCACCAGGAGTCTCTTTTCACAGCCATCCCCTGACTGCTGCACAAAGAGCCAAGGCGTCCTCTCTCATTTTCCTTCACCCACACCTTTGCCTTTGGAGTCCTCTCAGTTCTTTGTTTCTTTACATTTGAGACAGAATCTTGCCGCGTAGCCTGGGATGACCTCAGACTTGAGATTCTCCACATGTAGAGTGCTGGGGCTCCAGTGTGTACCCCAACTTGGCTTCAGTCTCTAGCTGAGTGTTTTGCTCGTAGATCTCTCCCTCTCTCCCTCCCTCCCACCCCACCTTTCTTCCTCACGTCCTTGGAACGGCAGCATGCCTGAGGTCAGGCTGCTGGAGTGGTGTCCTCAGTTCTGGCTTGTCAAACCCAGTGCATGTCCAGCTTCAAAGTGAATTCCATGATAACTGAGGTCAACACTGACCTCTGTCCCCAAAGGGGATTAACTAGTCATAGGAATCTTCAGTGCCAGTCTAAGGGTCCTTGTTACAGTCATTACTTTGGAGGCTATAAATTAGAATGAAAATAAACACAGTGTTTGGCCTTTGTCTCTTCAGATGCCACCAAATGCCCCACTTCTCCTGCCTACCTTCACAAGCACTTAGCGGAGAGTTTCAGTTGCTTTGTGAACTCTGACCAATTAAAATCTAACTGGAGTTAGTGTGCTGTTTTCCACACTCTGTGTCCTAGCTATCCTGACATCAGTTGTTTTAATTTGCCACACACACCAAAATTGTTTCCTTCTGGGTCATAATTAAGTAAAGTGAGGTTTGTTTTATTTTCCTCCATCTTCAGCAATGCACCAACATGCGGTTTAGCTGGCATATTCATCTGGGAAAATGTTTTTAAGTTGTTTTCTGTTTTCTTCCAAGTCCTGTCACCCCAGGGATGGGATGCTTTGCAGTATTTGTTCTAGGTTTGACTTTCATGCTTTTTCACCCTAGGAGAAGCTTCCAAAATCCTCACGCACATGTGCTCCCTCCTGTACTCCCTCCCTCCTTTCTTTCCTTCCTAAATCTCTGGGTGCAGGGTATTGAGCCCAGTCCTTGTGTTTCCCAGGCAAGCACTACCAAATGGACCAATTCCTCATCCCAAAAGCGTATCTTAAAGGGCCACCTCTTTAGCTCCCCACCTCCAATATCAAAGCTAAAAATGCTGGGCAAACTTTGGCGTTGAACTCAGATATAACAAACTGTTCTGCCACACATTTTGACATGAACACATCCTGTAATTGCTTTGTGGTTTAAATATTTGTTGGATTCTTCCTACTTTAAAAAAAATAAAAACGGTATAATCTTCAGACAGGTGTGGTGGCTCATGCCTATAGTCCTAACACTCAGGAGACGTGGGCAGGGAGATTGCTGTGAGTTTGAGACTAACCCAGGCTACAGGGTGAGTTCTAGGCCAGCTACAGAGTAAGAGAGATCCCACCTAAAAGCGCAGGCGGGGATAAAGCTAACCGAGACTGGCAGAAGCGATTTTATTTGGCTTCCTTAACTTGGCTTCCTTCCTTGTTTCTATAATGTTCTTGAAGTGCTTTTTTTAGCATTAGCTTGCAAGGGTCACAGCTTCCCCAGTGTAATGACACAACGGGTGTACAGAGTTACTTTGTGTCAGATGTGTCCTGGCTGGTCGGCGACTCCAGCATAGATGACCCCCCTGCCCCCTAGGAACATGTCCGTCGGGGGAGGAGGTGGTGGCAATGTTCCAGATCATTCCCAGTCTAGGGAAATAAATAAGATATATGAACGGTTGCTACCAGAGGGCCAGGGGTGGAGTTCAGGGGCAAAGCCCTCATTTGATCTTATGTGCCAAAAGAAAAAGGAAAAACCTTCAAAGAATTTAATTCTACATCAAATTTCAGCAATGCAAGGTGACCTTTGACTTGCATCTTCCTTTAGGTTTTGTTCTTATTTTGCAGTATAATTCATGTGCGTGCATATGTGGGTGTAGTGTTAGTGTGTGTACACTAGTGGACGTAGTAGCAGAGGTCAGGATTAGGTGTATCGCCTTACTTTTTTGAGACGGGGGTCTCTCACTGAACCTCAGGCTCACCAGCTGACTTGTCTAGCTGACCAGCAAGCCCCAAGGATCCTCTTGTCTTCCCTCTCCATCCTAGTGCTGAGGTTACAGGTACACATTGCCACACCAGGCCTTTTTTTTCTATGATTTACTTATTTATTATGTATATAGTGTTCTGCCTGCATGTATGACTGCACACCTGAAGAAGGCACCAGATCTCATTATAGATGGTTGTCAGCCATGTGGTTGCTGGGAACTGAACTCAGGACTTCTAGAAGAGCAGCCAGTGCTCTTAACCTCTGAGCCATCTCTCCAGCCCAACCACACCAGGCCTTTTAAGTGGGTGCTAGTCTTTGAACTCAGATCCTTATGCCTGTGAAGTGCGGGGTTTCTTAATGCCTGTGATACACAATTATTGGTATCCCTTATCAGTAACATGGGAGAAAGGGGAGGGTTAGGGATCCCTGAGGCCCCTTGTGCACAGTGGTGGGCACCTAACTTTCTGCCCATTAGTACCACATGCAACAGAGGCAGGAGCACTGGGATATCCAGGCTGTGGCACACAATCACAGGTACAAGTATTTATTTACTCAAAAGCCATTTCCTGCTACAATGTCATCTCCTTGCTTTCCTAATGAACAGACACATTCTTCTCTTTGGAAGGTAGGGGAAAGCCATCTTCACCTTCCCCCTTTGTTTCTGACCCAGGCTCCCCACAACGGGTCAACGGCAAGGTGAAAGGAAGGATCTTCGTGGGCGACAGTCAGGTGCCCGTGGTATTTGAGAACACTGACCTACACTCCTACGTGGTAATGAACCATGGACGCTCTTACACAGCCATCAGCACCATTCCTGAGACTGTCGGGTATTCTCTTCTTCCCCTGGCACCCATTGGAGGCATCATCGGATGGATGTTTGCAGTGGAGCAGAATGGGTTCAAGAACGGCTTCAGCATCACTGGTAATTGATCCCCCAGTTAAAATGAACGGGCTGCGTGGTCATGGGGGAGGTCAGAGAATGAATGGGTTTGGAACTCTGTGTCTGTAGGCACCTTCTGGAAGTGTTTCATCTGTGGACAGAGGCCCTTTCCTCAGAAATAAGGACATGGCAAAATTCATGTATAGCAGCGTATTCATTAAGGGAGGCCATCTAGAATTGTGTTTTGACGGAGGAATGGTTTCTTGATGGGAGTTTCGAAGTCTTCCGTATTTGGTGCTGAGGAGATGGCACAGCCAGTAAAGTACTTACTTTGCAAGCATAAAGACATGTGTCCTGTGTCCATTGCCTCGAACCCACGTAAAAAGCCAGCTATGGTGGGAGGCATGTGCTTGTTACCACCAGCACTAGGGAGACTGTGACAGGATCCCTGGGGCTCACTGGCCAAACAACCTAATTGATAAGCCCCAGATCCCAGTGATCTGTTTTTTTGAAACAGATCCCATACTCTGTCTCAAATAAACAAAGACGATTTTTAAAGAAAAAAATACCCAAGGCAAACCTCTGGTCACCACCATATGTACCCATGCACACAGGTATACCCCATACCCACAAACATGCACACATCCTGTGTACAAAGGTTTACATGCACAGATTCAATCATGCCCACATGTCTGCACACACAGATACACCCTTATTCACAACAGTCTGGCATACACATAGAAAAGTCTCCAAGGTGGAACAGGAGTTAGCAACTCATGCATCTCACCCATCTGAAAATGGCACTTCATATCTCCATATCTGCTCACGGAAAAGAGCCTGACGCTGCTGGTTGGTCATTCCAGCCTGATCAACCCCATTCTCTCGAGTGTTAGGAAACTTTGGAGACTGTGAGGAAGGCTGAGTCTCTCGCATCTTTTGTTTCATGTCATGTGTGTGCCTTCGCCTTCTCTTACTCCCCTCCCTCTAACCTTTAGCTCCTTTCTTCCCCTTTCTACTTTCATGTTTTACAAACATATGTTTAAATATAAAAAATAAACATGTAATTTAAATCTAGATTCTGTATAGGAGGGATACCACACAGTATTTGTGCTTGTGAGTCTGTTCAACATCCAGGGCAGAAGAATTAGTTCTCTACATGCTTCTCACTTCATGAACCTAGGACCAGCAGGAGGGTTTACTTGCCAGGCGACAGAGTGACAGGCCCGTCTTGCTTTCCAGGGGGTGAGTTCACCCGCCAAGCTGAGGTGACCTTCCTGGGACACCCAGGCAAACTAGTCCTGAAGCAGCAGTTCAGTGGTATTGATGAACATGGACATCTGACCATCAACACAGAGCTGGATGGCCGAGTGCCACAGATCCGCTACGGTTCCTCAGTGCACATTGAGCCCTACACAGAGCTGTACCACTACTCCAGCTCAGGTGAGTCCCAGACTGCAAACTCCCTGGCAGCCTGATAGTTTGCACGTGCCAGCCCACTTCGATGGCCTCGAGTACCTGGAGTGGTGTCCTGGGATCTGCAAAGGGAAACATGCAAACACGCAAGGCTATTCTTTATTTTAATCCCTTTCCCCCTAAGTACAGACAGAAGGCACATTTGAAGAGAATTGTTGGGACACGTCAATCATTCCTGCCCTTGGGAAGCCTGACCTAGAAGAATTGCTACAGCTCCAAGCTAGCCTGAGCTACACAGCAAAACAAAACAAAACAAAACAAACAAAATCAACACCCAGAAAATGGGATGGGTTGTAGCTCAGTTGGCTGAGGGCTTGTCTACACACACACACACACACACACACACACACACAGTGTATGAAGCCCTGGGTTGAATCCCCAGCACCGCATAGACTACCTCAGGTGGCATGCGCCTGTAGTCCTACCATTTGGGGAGTGGGGAGTGGGGTCAGGAAGATTAGAAATTCAAGGACATCCTCAGGGACACAGTGAGTTTTAAGGCTAGCCTGGGGCTACAGGAGACCTTGTCTAAAAAGAGGAGCCGCAACAACGAAAAAGAAAACCCAGGGAAAAAAACCTAAGTACAACTTTCAGATTTAAACATAGTTTCAGCCTTTTCTCATGTGTACTTTTTGTCACATGCCCCCACTATTATATAATTCAGGATTATGTTATAATGTATTTATTTGTAGTTTTTACACATATTCGCCTTCTGGCATGTGTTTGCAGTTGAAAAGAGTGACCAGAGCTGCTTCTACCTGCCACTCAGCTTGCTTAGTTGCTATCATTTAGTACCATGTTTAACACACACACACTTCATCCTAACTGCAGAGAAACAGTGTCCTTGTAGGTTATTTCTGAAGTGCTTCGGATATTTCTTTCATAAGAATAAGGGCAATGTCTTACATGACCACATCATAACAATGAAAGAGGCGGTTATTTTTAAAGAGCTTTGTAGCCCTTACTCTGTTGCCAACTAGAGGCCATTCTCTTACCGCTGCCTCCCAAGTGCTGGGATTGTAGACATGAGCTACCAGCTCAGGGTCTGGGATAGTTAGCACAGAAAAGTGCAGTATGTAATCTTGGGCATGTCATTTCCATTAGCACTACCAATCAACTATCCTACATTGCTATATCTTTACCTTTCTATGCACACCAAATCATGAGTATTTACTAGTTTCATTAAGTGGCTTTGAAAGGCCTGTTTTCAAGGAATCTGCCCCCATCCTACTGGGTGGTCTCAGAAGTGTAAATTACAGGAGTTTCCCCTCTCACACCAAGTTAAAATGACCTCTCCTGTCGGTGAACCTTGGCCACATTTCCCTTTGGTTGTTGTTTGCTTATGCTGTTGGGAACTGAACTGAGTGCCTCAGGCAGACACCCCTATGCTGAGCTACATCTCAAGCTCTTGGCCACATTTCTGACTTTGGCAATACTGGGAAGGGAACTCTGGGTCTTGTACATACGGGACAAATGTGCTACCCTTGAGCTACACCCTCAGTCCCTCATTTGTCTTTATAAAATTTTAGGTTTATTGTTGTTGGTTTGTTTGTTTTTTAGTACCTATAAGTTGCCTAGACTGAACTTGAACTCATGCCATAGCTCAAGCAGGCCTTGAACTTGCAATCCCCCTGCCTTGGCTTCCCAAGTAGCTGGGATGACTATCAATCAGGCCTGCATTATCAGGCCTGGCTTTCTGACTCTTTTCTGAGACTCAGTTCCTAGAAACAGATGCTAAGTCAAATGACATGAACTTTTCAAAAATGCTGCTGTTAAAGCGCCATCTAGGAAGGTTGGTACCCATGACCAGGGCTGGGAGCCCATGGAAGGAAGGAGAAACAGCCAAGGGCCCCAGGCTGCCTGCAGCCAGCATATGGGAGCTGGATGGGAGACAGCACACACAGATCTTTTATTTATCCTCTGGTTTTCATGGTTCACAGATGGAGCAGGCTGCAGCAAAACTCAGAAGTAAAAAGGGTTCTTTATGCTTTAAAAAAAAAGGGAAGTGGAGAGTTTTGTTGCATGGGCTAATTCCCACCCTCTTCTGGGTGGGGAGACTGTCTTCCCTCTCCTTGGCTGAGGTCGCTCTTGGTAATTTTTCCAAAGTTGGCTGCTACAAAACATTCCATATTGCATCTTTTAATACCGCGGGACTATTTAATCTAAGGTGACTGGGGGCAGCTACTATTTACCGATTCCTATGTGAGAAATTCCGTGGAAACCAGATCAAATGTCCCTGATGTAGTAAATGCTTGATTCCATGTAATTTACAAATGTGATCTCCTTAGACTCTCTCACCCTAGCTCCTTCTGAGAGAGAAGCTGAGGCGAAAGCAACTAGTACCAGGTAGGTGGTTATAACCTCTTCTGGGAGGAGTCAGTCCAGGTGTGCCTTTCTTCTGAGTGGCTGTTCTTTCGGCCAGACCTCATCTCTAGTTTTCAGCGACTTGGGAGCTGATTGCATTGTCTTACTTAAGTTGCCCCAGCGGGCCTGTCAATCTGATTTCCCTGTGGGCAGGGACCACCACTGAAGCCCTCACAGGCTTTACTGAAGCTCCTCAAATCTGTCTTCCTCCCACACCTCAGTGATCACTTCCTCCTCCACCCGGGAATACATCGTGACTGAGCCCGACCAGGACGGCTCTGCGCCCTCACGCACACACGTTTACCAGTGGCGTCAGACCATCACCTTCCAGGAATGTGTCCACGATGACTCCCGGACAGCCCTGCCCAGCACCCAGCAGCTCTCCGTGGACAGTGTGTTTGTCCTGTACAACCGGGAGGAGAGGATCTTGCGCTATGCCCTCAGCAACTCCATCGGGCCTGTGAGGGGTAAGGCGGACGGGGCTCACGCTGGCATCCCCTGTGTCTCCCTTGCATGACTCTGCGATCACACTTGGCCAGAATCTCTGCTTCTTGAATTGGAGATTTTGGTCTCTTGCTCTTAGTCTGTAGGAGGAAAGGGTGGTCAGGTGTCCTGTGAAAGCCTAGTCAGTACTCTTGGCAAGCAGACCTGCCTCGTCCATTCAACCAAAGGCCTATTCATGGGGGTGTCTGGGCTGTTTATTTCTGTGCTGAATTTCAGAGCAGAAGGCCAACCAGCCAAAGGCTACTTCAGACTCTAGTGAACATTTTTTTTAATTCATTTTCACATTTTAAAGGACCACATTAAAAACTGATCATATTGTAGGATATGAACTAAGTAATTTCACCAGGTGTATCCAGTGCGCAGCGCTTAGGTGAGGGCAATGGGCATGTCAGTCCCAAGACATATATCATTTCTCAGTGCTGAGAACATTCAGAATCTTTTCTAGCTATTTGGACATATGTAATTAATGGTTGTCAACTTCAGTTACCCCGCTGTGCTATGAAACATTAGACCTTATTCCGTCCATCCAACTGTGCCGTTGGACGTGCCCACTATCCTCTCTCCTTCTCCCCGCCCGCTCCATCCTTCCACACCTCAGGTAGCCATTATCATTGTTGCTTCTGTGAAATTAACGTTTTTAGCTCTCATACATAAGGCTGGGCAGTATTGGTCTTTCTGGGTCTGACTTATTTCACTTGGCATAATGACTTCTAGGCTCGACCATGTAGTCACATTCGAAGGATGTCATTTCTTTCTATGGCTAAATAGTATTCTACAGTGTATCTGTATTAGTTACCTTTCTGTTTTTGTGGTAAAATACCAGGAACCCGAGTCAACTTCTGAAATAAAGAATTAATTTGACCTTTGGATTCCAGAGGAGTAATCCATAATGGCGGTAGAGGCACAGCCCCAGGTGGCTGGAGTGTGCAGTTGAGAGACTACATATATAAAATGGGTCTGGTCATAGTTGGTTTTTGGTCTTAGCCAGCCACAGACATCTCATTTTCTGTCATAGTCTCTCAAAGGTGTGTGGCTTGTTGTCATTAGCACTATTTATAGAAACAGAGAGTGAGACCAGAGGGGTAGAGCTTGGTGGTCCCACCGCAGTGCAGCATGCAAGGCTCTGGTCCCCATTGCTCTGCTCTCTTGTGGTAGCAGTTTACTTCCTGTGCTGGGAGGCCTGCGGGAAGGTTCTTGAACACTGTTTCTACCTTCACAGAGGGCTCCCCTGATGCGCTTCAGAATCCATGCTACATCGGCACTCATGGGTGCGACAGCAACGCAGCCTGTCGCCCAGGCCCTGGAACACAGTTCACCTGCGAATGCTCCATTGGCTTCCGAGGAGACGGGCAGACTTGCTATGGTATTACTTTTTGTTCTGATGGGTGGGGTGATATCAGGCTGGGAGGAGGCATCCAGGTTCTGTAAGCCAGGAAGCTGAGTGTATGTCACAGGAGTGAGTGTGTTGAACCTGTGCTATACAAACATCCCATGAAATAAAGGCATACCATGCCTGGACTGTGTATGTTACCCGCTTGGTGACGTCAGAGGGTACTGCCCCTTTCGTCATCAGCCCTAACATGTTTCTCAGCAACAGAGCAAAATTCCTTGTTTTGCTTTTGTTTCTGTTGTAAAACAGGCAGGGTTTCCTTGAGAATCCCAGGCTGGCCTCAAACTCAAGACGGCCCAGCCTCTGCCTCCCAAGTGGTGGAATTATAGGTGTACACTGCCTGGCTGTTCTAACTACTTTTAAGTGTGTAGTTCAATGTTACTAAACACACTCATCCCGTGTGAGGTTGTCACAAGCATCCTTTGCTAGCCTTTTCATCTTGTATAACCAATTGTGTCTGTGGTTATTGGACTACAGCTCCTGGTACCATGCTTCAAGTCCTCATCCCCAGCTCTTGTCTCCCGCCATTCGATGTTATGTTTCTACCAAGCTATTGGCTCTAGAATCTTATAAATGTGGAGCAACACAGCTTTTATCCCTTTGTTACTGGCTTGTTTTGTTCAAGATTAACTATTGTGTATGCAAATGTCTCCTTAAGTTTCACCTATGTCATGTGTTACAGGATCTTTTTTTCCTAGAAGGTTGAATGCTATTACATTATTGTAGAAGGGAGGGCTGCTTGTTTATCCTGGCAGCCCCGAAATAATGACATGGATATTGTATTAATTAAATCACTGCTTGGCCCATTAGCTCTAGCTTCTTATTGGCTAACTCTTACATGTTAGTTTAACCCATGTCCATTAATCTGTATATTGCCACGTGGCATTGGCTTACTGGCAAAGATTTGACATGTCTGACTCTGGCGGCTCCATGGCTTCTCTTTGACTCCGCCTTCTTCCTCCCAGCATTCAGTTTCATCTTCTTCACCTACCTAAGTTCTGCTCTATCAACAGGCCAAGGCTGTTTCTTTATTCATTAATGGTAATCAGAGCACACAGAGGGGACTCCCACATCACATTATGCTGTGCCCTGCATGATACTTTTTGCTTTTCAATCCTTTCAGATGAAGGGAGCATCTTCCTTCAGAAGGCAGAGCCAGCTCCACTTTACAGAACCTGCTGGCAGTCCCCTGTGAGTGGACACACTGCACCTACCTTTTGACTGCTGTGGTCAAGGGTGTGATGAACAGGGCTTCTGTTGGAAGCTTCTGCTTTCAGTTTTCTGTTTTTTTTTTTTATTTTGTTTTGCTTTGCTTTTGTTTTTATATAACCCCCAAAGTAAGTCTGGTGGGTTATTCTAGGTTTTACTTGTTGGGGGCCCTTCATGCTGTTTTCTATAACAACTGCACCATTTTGTATTTCTACCTACAGTGTGCAGGAGTTTCTATTTTCTCCATTTTTTTGTATAAACACACACACACACACACACAAATGGAGGTTTCTGTATGTGTATAAAGGCAGAGGGCATCTCAGGTGTCATTCGTTAGGAACTCTATTTTTTTTGATACAGGGTCTTTTATTGGCCTGGAGTTTTTCAATTATACTACAAGTCCCAGGGGTGTAGGTGGAGTTTTCCTGTCCTAGAAGCTGCTTCCAAATTACCACACAGAGATTTTTATTAATTGTAAATGCTCGGCCAATAGCTCAGGCTTATTACTAACTAACTCTTACAATTTAACCCATTTCTATTAATCTGTATGTTGCCCCGAGGCTCGTGTCTGACCTGCTCTCCATCTGGCTAGTGACTTCACTGACTTCGTCCTTCCTCATCCCAACATTCTCAGTTTGGCTTTCCCACTTAACTTTATACTGTTCAGCTATTGGCCAGTCAGCTTGTTTGTTAAACCAATCACAGTGACACATATTCACACAGTGTACCGAAGGATTATCACACAGCACAGGGATCTTGTCTCTGCTTCTCCAGTGCTGGGATTACAAGTGTGTACCTCGATGGCCCCCTTTCTGTGTGGCTCTAGGGAGGTCACTTGGGTCCTCATGCTGGTATAGCAAATGCTTTGCTGACTACTTTGGTTCCCCAGCTCCAGTTTTTCTATAACTTTGTCAGCACTTGCTGTTTCTATTGCTTTTTCTTTAATTAATAGTAACTGAGGCTCATTAATGCAAGCCGGGGACATTAAAGTGAGCTCATGAAAGTGAGCCAGTGAGTAACTCAAGTCTCTTATTGGGACATCTGTAGTGCACTGCTTTCTGGTGTCATTTGTTTTATTACTCAAAATCTAGCTTCAAAGTCTTTCATGTAGGCAGCTTGATATTTGTCGGTAACTGAATTTTAATCTATTACCAAAGAACAGTTTGTCCATCACTAAAGGCAAGAGTGCCAGACGCTTTAGCCACTAAAGTCTGCAGTGAAGTGCTCACTAATGAGGGGAGGAACAGTAGGTGTAGGTTTCCCTGGCAAATGAGGGGTGAGCTCACAAATGTCCACCCAGCAAAATGGGCAGCTGTCTCCACCCTTGCATCATTAGACAACAAGCCCTGGAAAGCCAAATGCTTGGGGTTTGGGAATCCCATCTTGCTAGTAAGAGGTAGATCTGGTGTGTAGATTCTGATGTAGGGAATGGTGTGTGTTCGAGGGCATTTGCTTTGGAGTGGCCCTTCCCTGAATGATGCTTGCTCCTGATACCCTGAAACACTGTCAAGGAGGGTTTTGTGCTTTCATGCTGGTGATGTGATGGTCTGGGCGGTATGCTGATAACTTCATGTATCTGGCATTCAGTCTGGTATTCACCTACCTGCTCATTGAGCATGGTAGAGGTGACGCAGAACTGATCAGCCTGTGATTGTCAGTGACCAGTCCTTCCCTGTCATGAATGGCTACTTTGGTACAGGACAGTTCCAAACAGCACAGTGCTATTGTATGTGAGTGGAACCTTGTCATGAAGGTGATAGTTTGGGTTGGAGGCATGGTGGGGATGAGGGATTCCTTTAGGTCTCCATCCCTTCTTAGTCTTTATATAATGTCATCAGCCACATTGATGGAGCATGGTTTATTTGTTGCTTTTCTTGTTGCTGTGATGAAATACCTGATAAGTAACTTAAGGAAGGACAGATTTATTTTTATTTTATTTGTTTTGTTATTCAAGACAGGGTTTCTGTGTGTAGCTTTGGTGCCTGTCCTGTAACTAGCTCTGGTAGACCAGGCTGGCCTCGAGCTCACAGAGATCTGCCTGCTTCTGCCTCCAAAGTGCTGGGATTAAAGGTGTATGCCACCACTGCCCGGCTGGCTGGACAGGTTCACTTTTGGCTCGTGATTTGAAGGTGCAATCTATCATGGCTGGAAAGGCATGGCAGAAGGAGTTGGAGACAGCTGCTCACATTGGTTTCAGTAAGCAGAGGGAGAGAGAGAGAGAGAGAGAGAGAGA